>CM066995.1:43337945-43583235 GCA_033977485.1 Hydrangea macrophylla
AACTACCTGTCTTGGCCCAATAGTGTTGTAATGTGGTTTGTAGTCTACGGGTTCAGGTTGGAACCCTCAAATTTTATGATTTTTGTTTAACTCATACCAGTCATGTGACTGACTCGAGTGTGTTATGCATTCGGGTGCGTTTCTGTTTGAAACGTAGTTGGATGACATGTGCAGGATATTGCTTTTGATGATGTGACCGTTGTGCTTGGCTGTGGAGTCTTTGGGCATTGGAACGTTGTAGTTGCTCTGACCAGCGGATGTATAGACTTTATTTCTTTTTTTCTGAACTTTGTAAGAAATTTTATTTAATGAATTTTGTATTCCTTTTGAAAATTAAAATGGTATTTTATTTGTAATGGAATGTTATTTCTTTTATAATGAAATGCAGGATTGGGAATATAAGTTTAATAATACATAGTTTTTATATTAACACAGGATCACATGTACTTATTTAATGAGTATAAAATACTGTTTTCAATAATTATCTATTAATCTGTGTGAGGGTGTCACTCTCGGGGTTTTGGAAATTGAATATTAGTCTAGATACATGCTCTGGATTAAATATTTGGTTGTCCAAAAATCGGGGTATGACACAGACCAACCTCTCTGCAGGATCTTAAGCAGGCCCAAGACGTCCGGGAGGCTCATTAAATGGGCCTTGGAGTTAGAAGAGTTTGAAGTGGTCTACCGACCCCGGACGGCGATCAAAGGACAAGCCGTAGCAGACTTTCTCATTGAGTACACATACCTGGAGGATCTGGTAGAAGAGTCCGCCCCGCCAGATCTACCGCCCGGGATACAGTCACACATCCCAACCTGGACACTTTACGTTGACGGGTCTTCCAACAAACAAGGCAGCAGAGCAAGGATAATCCTGACCACACCGGATGGGATCCAACTCGAGTATGCGCTTAGGTTCGGATTCAAGGCCTCCAATAACGAGGCCGGGTATGAAGCCCTACTGGTCAGATTACAAATGACAACCTCAATGGGTGCGCTGTAGATTCAAGGGTACAGCGACTCTCAGCTCGTGGTAAATCAAGTCAATCAAGAGTATGAGGCTCAAGAGGATAACATGATAGCTTATCTAGCCCTTGTTCGAGCAGTTTCAAAGAAACATCAGGGGTTCACCATCACGCAGATACCAAGGGAGAAGAACATTAGGGCCGACCGGTTAGCTCACCTTGCTTCATATTCTGAGTCAGACTTGCTCGGGATAAGGATAGAGTACCTACCCGAGCCAAGTGTGATCAACTCAGAATGCATGGAGGTAGAACCGGTCATCTCAGAACCCAGCTGGATGGACCCAATCATGGCATTTCTGGCAACAGGCGCATTACCAGACGGAAAAGAAGAACCCCCCCCCCCCCTCCCCCCCCCGGGTTGAATACCAAGCGGCAAGGTTCCACGTTATTGATGGCATCCTCTACAAAAGGGGATTTTCTATACCGTACCTCTGTTGTGTCCACCCTGAACATGTCCAAGCAGTACTATACAAAATCCACGAAGGGGTGTGCAGGAACCACATCAGAGGCTGGGCACTCTCACGCAAAGCCCTGGTGCAAGGTTACTACTGGCCGACCATAGCCAAGGACTCTTAAGAATACGTCAAGAGGTGTGATATGTTCCAACGATTTTCTTCCATGATCAACTGTCCGGGTGAACTTCAGACGCCAATCCTCAGCCCCTGGCCATTTGCTCAGTGGGGTATTGACATCGTCGTTCCTCTCCCAAAGGAAAAATGATAAGTCAAGTTCGCCGTCATAGCCGTGGACTACTTCACTAAGTGGGCAGAGGCCGAGCCCTTGGCAACAATCACCGAGAAGAAAATGGAAAGCTTCATGGAGGGGAACAACCTCAGCAGGTTCAGCGTTGCCCGGGTTTTAGTTAGTGACAATGGTAGACAATTTGACACCCCAGACACTTAAAAAGACCTCAGGGTCAGATCCCAGGCACTTAAAAGACCTCGGGGTTAGACCCCAGGCACTTAAAAGACCTCAGGTCCAAAATCCGAGGCACGGGCTTCGCTTAGGTCCAACCTACAAGGGGGGGCAATGCCCCCTAGGTGGCTAAAGATGGCAAGTCCCGAAAGACCCTGCAACCACCCACATTCCAGGTCGGTTTTCTATGGTCACCCCCTCTATACGCCTGCCTTAGCAAAAGCTTAGGGGGCAAGGAAGACTAAATAGGAAATCACACCGGATACTAACAGGACTTGGAATCCTAGAACACTTCTAACATTCCTAAGTACCTACAGTACCCAGAGAAACAGCCCGGGTAGTAAACAGTCACAAACCTGTACTATACTCGAGCGGGACCCCCATATCATGTCCCTGAAAGACCAAGTGTTCTCTACCGGTTATAGTCCTAACTTTTGCTAAGGCAACGTTCCTACAGGATTACAACAGGTCGGTTACAGGCAATCATAAACAGGCATTCAAGTGCAAAAATAATTGATAGAAAGACTGGTCTCAAGTAACTTTTTATTAATTAAAATATAGTTTGCACAACTTGGGGGGCAGTTGTAGTAGCCTCCCAAAAAAAAATAACAAAGAGGGAAATAGAAAATACAATTCAAGGACTAAGCGTCGTCAATCTTGACCACATCTTCACTCTCTCCGATCTTTCCCAATGGGGTGGCTCCTCCGCCCGGAACCGAGCTTCCGCTCGGGGCGGCAAATCCATCAGCAACTTCGGCCAAGGCGATGGAGTTGTCAGCTTCTTCGGTTGGGGCAGCAGCATCGGTAGCAATAGGACTGAGGTCCTAGTAGTCCAAATCAATCCCCTCATAGGACGAGATGTCCCATTCGGGGTGATCCCGGGCTAGCCTTTGCTTGAGGTTCTCGTAGCCTTGGAAGAAGTCGTCATCAAAAGCCTCCTCCGTGGCTCCCACCGCCGTTGCCTTAGCCGCAGCCTTTGCCTTAGCCTCTGCAGGAGGTGCAATGGCCTGGGAAGCCTCCAGATCCACCAGGGCAGTCGCCAACTCTGCCTGGGCTGCACCAAGGCTCAGGACCAAGCCCTTCACCTTATCATTCTCCAAAGCCAGGATATTTTTCCTGGCCTCCGAGGTCGCTCGCTCCTTAAACAGAGTGGCTTCAGCAGCAATGGCCATCCCGGCCAAAGAGGGTAGGAAGGACTCAGCCCCTGTGACTATGTAGTCGACCTGCAAAGAATCCAAGACGGTCAGTTAACAAGTTAAACAGCAGAAAAATTCTGGTAAAGAGGAGCAAAAGCGCTAAGTGCTTACAATATGGGAAAGACTGTATAAGCATCCCTGAAATGCCTCGGGAGACATGTTTGCACACGCCTCTACCTGGCTGGGGAGAAGGGCGGACTTGACCCTCTCCCTGATTACTACCGATTCTTCAACCGGCACCCTAGACGGTATTCCCGCTCGGGGGAAGTCTCGGCCACCACCACATGGGGAGCTGAAGTCCAGACAGGTTCCGAAAGGTTCGCAGTCCCGTGTTGGATACGCCTCAGCGGGCGCTTGCCGCCCAAGGCTTCCACGAAAAGACTTTTTCCTTGTGCCATCGCCAACCGGGCAGCAGCAGCGGCAGCATCAGCCTGCCTCTCCCATAATTGCTCCAAATTCCTCTTTGGGGCCATTTCTACAAAAGGAAAGCAGTTATGAAATCAGTAATTAGAGCAACGAGACAATGAAGGATAACCAAAATTAAGCTACCGATCAAACTCTTACCTAGGATGAATGAGGGAAAGGTAGGGGCCTCGGCGGGGTGTTCTGGTCGGTGACCGCCTCTCTGATCTCCCGAGCGGGTTAGAACATCCCAAATGTTGATAGGGCAGTCCGCCAAGCTTCTAATTCTCTCTTGGCACTCCCCAGAAATACTAGGTGAGCTAGCTGACTGCAAAATGTAATGCAGTTAGTCTCGAATCAAAGTAAAGGAAGTGAACAGAAGTTACTGCACTAACTTACCCCTTAGTTCTCCCGCCCAGGAAGTCCTCATCTGGATCCCCTATGCCTGCTCACAGAGTCCAAGGGTGGATACTTGGAAAAATCTATTCTTCCAACCCTTTTTGTTGCTTGGGTAATTCATTATGATCTTTTTCCCCTGTAGAGCCCTGAGAGAAAAGAACCCGGTCTCCCCATGTAGGGGAAACGGTCGGTGCATCGAGAGAACTCCTGGACGGTAAGCTCATACCCAAAAACTTGGGGCCAAAGAGAGATGGACCCTATGAGGAATCTCCAACGGTTCGGGGTCAGCTACCCCGGGGCGATCCGCAAGTATATAAGAACGTCCTAACTGACCGGATGAAGGGGAATGCTGAATCCAGCCATGAGAATGTCCTCATATAAGGTGGTGAAACCCCGCTGGTAGATTTGGGCTCCGCTAACATTCACGACCAGGGAGCAATAGTCGGGAAGGCTGTACCCATCCCTAATGTGGTTGAGATCTTCAGTACACAGAGTGGACGGGATGAACTCACTGGCTAAGGCTACCTCAGGGTCGGGTTCCCCTGGTATTTCATCACCCGAACCCTAGGAAATGGAATCAATGGGGGCGCCCTGGACCAACTCATTGTCAGATAGACAGATTGGGATTCTTCCCTCGCTATGGTGATCAGAGGGGGACACGGATGGCAGACTTAGACTTGTGTCTGGCGTCTCTGACCTGGACCGTTCATCCTCCGACCGAGAAGACGAGTCAAAACTAGAGTGACACATCCTTGGGGTTTCGGTGACTGGGCCAGGAAGTAGAGGATGACCTAGGTATGGATCAGGAACTCCGAGTCTGAGGTATAAAGGGGGCAAGGTTATCAACCTAAAGGGTAGAAAGTATACAGTCTTAAAGACAAGGTGACACTCGGTCAGAACTACCCTGGGACCGCCTGCTTGGTTCAACCTATCTAACATACCTCCTGACTTAAAGAAAGAACAGAACCTGAGAAAGAAAAAGTCCCACTCCCATTCTAACCTAAGTGGGTTCGCCCTCTTCAGCCTCAATCAGAAAAGAAGAAAAAAAAGGTAGAAGAAGAGGAAGAGGATGATGAACTAAAACTGAAAAGGGAACACTTATAAGGATTAGCACAGAAGAAGAGCTCGAGAAGCTTTACCGGACACTTTTTCTGCTCTCAAACTGCTCAGTATCTCTATCAATTGGTCGCAGAAATCCCAGAAATGAACAAGTGTTCTTTATATAGGGAACGTGGATGGTCCAGATCAAGCTAGATCCAACGGCCAGAAAATTTTCCCACCTAAACCTGACTATAACTGTCATCTCGGGCATGCAGAACGTTGCCTCAAAAGATGTGCATAATTAATGCCAGATGTGACGATCCGGTTACGAAGTGACTGTTCAGTTACACTCATACCAGCCTTGCTGGATCCTGACCAGGCCAGTGACCAAGTGACACGTGGTAGAAGTTGGTCCCAGGCCCACATAGCCACTGCTCAGTCCTGACTCTGGAGGACCGGCTCGATCGGTCACAACCCGGGTGGCTACCCGGGGCCATTTGCCGACGGGTTTTAAGAAGCAATCTTAATTTTCAAACCTCATCTGATAGAGCATCCTATTAGTTTCGAAAATGGGGGGCAGCTGATATGCACAAAAATATCAGGTCAAAGTCAGGCCTCACCATCTCAGCGAAGAGAAGCCAAGTCATCTTGAATTTGGATTGACTACACAGCCATCCTGGGCTGTTACGCAAAATCGCCCGGTTTGGTCGAAAGTCTGGGCATTCTTTCCATATGGACCATACATGGGCAAGCCCCCAGCAGGCGTGATTGCTTGGTCAGCAAGCCTCCAGGCAATTTCATATCCCAATTAGAAGACTAAATGGAAGGAGCAGGTAGTTGCCTAACCCACTTAGGAAACACCCATAAATTTATGTAAATTAAGCTATAAATAGATTAGGCTTCCTAATCTATAAACTTACCTTGTACGGGTGGTCTCTTGCACTATAAAAGAGGCCACTCGCCCATATTGAAAGGAGTCGCATTCTAAACCAATAGAATAGCATATTATTCTCACTCATACGCATACACCCGGTCGGTTTCACTGGTAGTGCCGCCCAAACTGTTGGCTCACCAGGCCCGCCGGTGATCTGCCAGTGAGGCGCTCCGACGCACCCATGGACGTAGGTCACGTCATTAACTGGGCCGAACCACATACAAACTTCATTGTGTCTGATTCTTTCGTATATTTCTTCTTATCCAAAATTTTGGCATCATCAGTATATATACATATGTATTAGTTGAGGGCATGCCTAGATTAATAATTCGATTAAAAAGGATATTGAGTAGAGGTTGATCACGAGATAGGATGAAAGAGGGTGTTTTAGTCTGCTGGGCTCCTTCCCCTTTCATTCCATAATCCCCAAACCTAGTTTATCTTTGGTTTCACAAAAGATCGGTTTGCTTTTAAAATGGTTTCTTAATTTTCCTTTTAAAAATTAAGAGGTGACTCTTTGCATTTGAATTTGAAAGAAATTGTTTTAAAATTAAAAGTGATCCCAAATGCCGGTATCCACAATCTGGCGACTTTGCTGGGGATCGAACTCAGAATCTCTAGTTTCGCAGACTAGAATTTCTGATTTTGGGTTCACTCGAGGAATAGACTTGAAAGCATCCTTCTAATCGAATTAACTAATTTTTTTGTGCCTGTTGCATTGCACTTGCATGTCTCGCCTGTAGATTGCACGGAACTATGACCTTGGAGGCTCGGGGCAACCCGGTCGGTTAAGCTATCTTGGGACTATGTGATCACCCTCGATCTCGTACTATGTGTTGGTATATGAAGCATCCTATCGGATGTGTGTCAAGGGTCCCTTATTTTGACCGAAACTCGGCCTATGCATGATAGCTTCTATAGAACCTTTCAATATAGGAAATCAATTCTTGATTAAGATTATGTGCTAGGAAGTTCTGTATGCCCGAAAGGGATTATTTGAGATGATGATGATGCTTGCTTGATGTAGGATGTTTAATCTTTTAATCACCTTTTAGCAATTCCTCTTCATGTCTTATGACATTTTGAGAACATGCCGAATCTTGATTATAAGATTACATCTCTTATATCATGTTTAGCTAAGCATCATTGACCTTGTATATATCCGAATTCATGGAAAGTATGGTAATAATTCGATCATGTGATCCTTCTACCCAAAGAATTTTAAATCCATCTTTGTAAGCAAACGTATTTTTGTCATCTTTATTCTAAAGTTTCAATCATACTTTCAAAATCTTTGAAGTTCACTTTTTGATTAAAGCCTCAAACTAATCTTTGTTAAAGTATATTTTTACATAATCATCTTCAAAGAAAAAAAAAATTCAAAAATTTTAGGAATTATTTTTGGAGAAATGCTTTTCAAATGAATTTCAAAGCAAAATTTCAATCTAATTATCTTTATTGAGAAATGTTTTTACATCATCATTTTCAAATAAAAGATTCAAAATTCGTGAGAATTGTTTTTGAAAAATCCCATCATCTAAAGAAATGCTTTTCAAATGAATTTAAAAAATTTTCAAAAAATAACCTTTATGTTATGAAATATTATTAAATAATATTTCATATATTTTGTATATTTTGCATATCATTATTGTATTATATACTATATTTTAATTATTTGTATGATTAATATAAATAATAAATGCTAGTTTAAAATGGCATTTAAATAGTTAATAAATACCTATGTATATTTATAAATTCTAGAAAATTTGGGTAATGACCCTGAGACTATTTTACTATATAGTGTAAATTATAAAGTCATAATATTATAGTTTAGTATTTGTAATAATTATTAAGGAGCTCTTTTACAAGTGTATTAATTATTAAAAATACTAAACAAGCTCTTAAAATTATGAGAAAAATACTGGTAGTGTATTTTAATGTATATTATTTATTAAAAATACTTCTATGTACTTACTTCTCAGTATAGATATATTTATGTATTTAAATACCTTTTCGGGTATTTTCTGGTATATGTTATCTTCAATAATTCATACTCCCTCCGTCCCATATTAAGAGTCTCTTTTGGGAATTCCAACTTATTAAGGGGACAATCTTGATTTTGGTGAGATTTTCAACTTTCCAACATTGCCCTTTTGAAATTCAAAATTATAGTGTCACATCACAAAAAAGAGAGGGAAGAGTTGGATATAATAAAGGACAAATTTGGAAAGTATGTATTAAAGTACTTTGACTTTTCAAAGAGGACTCTTAAAATGGGATATCAAAAAATGGCATCAAGGACCCTTAATATGGGACAGAGGGAGTATTAAATAATCTAGTACTCCGAAAAATACGCAATCGGTTCCCAAAGTCTTAGAATAATGTCTAGATCGTTTTCCTTAAGTTTTTTGACCTTTCGACTCAGTCGAAAATACAGCTTGTCGTTTAGGGCTTGCATTAGTGTGGTAAGCCCTAATTTTTACCTCGTAAAATGCGACAAACTCTGATTTGAGTCTAGTCAATGGTGTTAGACTTAGAATGACACGTAGATCACTAACTTGAGATTTATTTCTCTTTTGATAAAATTACCATTATACCCCATGTATTTAGTACTTGGACTTTATCCTATTTCTTCTATTTATGTTGTAGAACTTGGCGGTTAGCTATTTTTGAGGATCGGTGGCTTGAGGTAAGTTTTTTAACCTCACTCTAATCATAATAAGATTAATTCGATATATATTTATATAAGCTACCTGTATGGTATTTGTATAAATGATGTGCTGATTGTGATCGTATGTATTCTAACATCTGCATTGCTATGATCATTCATGCTATGGTAGTGCTATCACATAGACGAGCATGTTAAGGGTTTTATCTATAAGATTATTGGTATCAAATCCATGCTAGAGATCCATGAGTTATATGTTATGCTTCCGTTGCTACGATTATGGTATATTGATGTTAAATCAGAGAAGATTACGCATGCCATGTTAATGACATAAATGAATGAAGAAAGAATTGTATACGTGTGGACCGTGAAATGCGGAAGGGGGGGTCCTGACGTTCCTTGACACTGTCCCGGGACGGATCCAAGGAGCACACTTCAAGGAACTAGAACTTCGTCACGCGGTCCTAGAGACAAAGAGTCGCCACCTAATTTTTATCGGGAATTAGAAAACCCAAGTTTGACTCACCCAAAATTGAATAATTACTCGCCCTTCATTACTAGAAACAAGTTCGGGGGTCTTGGTACGAGAGGGGAAGAAGCCCATGCAAGACTTACGCACCCCCTCCTCGCCCTACCGAACGGTAGGACTTGATTCAAATATCCTTGTTCTTAATTTATAATTGGTGTTGTTTCCTCAAACATACTACATAATATATACATGTCAAAAGGAAACATCTAATGAAAATCATTTCAAGAGATTAAATCAAATAGCAGTCGGATGGACATGTAATACAAGAGAGAGGTATACTCACAATGGCTAGTCCCGCCTAGGATCGATACAAATGAAGGAAACATGTCATGATATGCAAGAGGGAATGAGAAGACTTACATTAGGTTGACTCAAGCAGAGTCGCAAAAAGCAAAAGAAAGAAAACGTGCAATGTAATCATGCAATAATCCTAGATAAGATGTCTCTAGCATATACACATAAACGGAGACTATCCTAAAGGAAATGTGTCGTTGAAAACAAAGTTGTAAACCTAGAAAAATTCTAAGAGAAAGGATAGAGATAGTACATGATACATGGGCACAAAGCCACATGTAGACGAGGGAAACCCACAAATCGAAGATCGGATCCACGACATTCAAATCTCTGCACTAAGACACCAAGGAATACCCAAGCATTGAAAAAATACAAGCAAACAAATGATATGCATGAAAAACAAGAAGAAGATGTCATCAATCAAATTTCCAGATTCAGCAGCCTCTAATGAATCCTATCAAAAGTGGTCTTAAACATGAGCTGGGTTAAAACCCTTATATAGAAAGTTAGATACACGTCTTAGGGAACTTCTCCAAAAAGTAGGACCTCATTACCATTTTTTGAAGTTTGAGAAATAAGAGTTTGGGGACAGTGGATCAGGATTGTCCACTATTCTTGTAAAAATTATAATTAATTCTACAAAACTCATGTGAAGCTCTATTTGGTGTCAAAAGAAATCTATTCCATTTTAGTTTATGACAAAAATAATCCCATGGACATATCTTGAACTTAAGGTCTTTGAAAATTTGTTTTAACCAGACTCTGTCATTCTGGAAGTTTGGTATCATTTGATAAAGGAATGCAAAACATAATAGAAATTCATGAATCATGTTAATAAAGTTAATCTTAGTTTTTGATCCCTCATCCATTTATCCTAGATGATTTCTAAACCAAGTTTTATTCATAAATTGTTGTTGAGCGATCAAGGTATGACCATTTTGTATACATAATCATGATTGTAGTTAAACTTAGAAAATCCCAGAATAGTTGTATCAACTTCAAACACTTAGAAAATAATCTTAACTCAATCGTATGCTCACGATTTTACATCAACATATAGATACATGAGTTAGGAATCATCCCCAAAAAGCGGATCATTGATAACTATTATCGATTTTCTGATATTCAAATACAAAGTGACTATGTTCAAATATGTCAACCGATTTCTCGACAATTTCTAAAAATAGCATATGGATCCTAAGGGTTCTCAAAACGGATCAAATAAAAGCTAATTTATCAAAGTTTACCTAGAAAATTTGAAATCCATCAATCTATGGGTTTGATGAACCAAATCTTATGGACAAAACCAATCTGTTTTGCTGAATTTTTGACTAGTTCATTTTAAAGTGTGAGGAAAATATCTTAGGTGATGGTTGAAGCTTATTAGAGAAATCAAATTCATAAATCAATTTAATTATCATGATTCCCAATCAATTTAGCCCTCAAGTTCTATGAAGAACTATAGATCATGGATCAAAGGAACTTATAAATATCCTATTGGAGATGAAATTCAATATGAATTCTAGGTTATAGGAATAATCAAGAGAAAAGTATGAACATGGGAATCATCCTTCTCATAGATCATATTTCCAAAGCATCATAGAATTCAAAATAGATATATATATATATAATCATATATGCATGGATCTAAACTAAATTGAAGAATGAAATCAAAATTGAGAATCAAAAGTGAAAATCAATCTCTAATTAAGAATTATCAACAAAATCAAAAGAGACTTGAATCTAGCTATGTGAGTGTGTGAAGAATAAGAGAGGAAGAAGATGAGTGTTCTAACAAATAAAACTAAACTAAACTAGATCCAAGTCTTATAGATCTACATATAAAAGTAGGAACTAGATATGAATTATGATGTCTACCTCTTGGAGGATTCTCAATTATGCAACCAAAGTTGATTTGAAGGATCTTCTACTTCAAGTATTCTTCAAGTTCTTCAAGCACTCATCCATCGAACTTGAGGGAGACAATTGATGTCAAAATTATTCTCTAATCTAATTATCTTGAGATTTTTTAAGGAAGTTTTTAATTCATAATGATCTCTCTAGAAATCTCTTAAATTGAAAGTACAAGTGAGCATATCTTCCAGTATATTCAAGGTGTACTTAAAGCTTCTTTAAGATGATCTCTAGATATTCTAAGATTTGTTCTAGATGATCCCCATATAAGATGCATGGGATCTATATATAGAGTTTTGAAAACATAACTCTTCAGTTCCAGTGTTAAAATTGAGATTTTAGAGATAAGAAAAGGGTTAAAATGGCCATTTCAGTGCCTAAACGCAGTTTCCAAGCAATTTCCTCGCAGTGGGAACCTCCTAGAAGGGTGTGGAACCAAAAAAAAATACAATAGAGAATACCACATATAGGTGGCAGTTTTAGTGGGACCCGCCACCTCCTTACCGAAAACTGCCACTTGCTTTTCTTGTTTCTCTTGTTACCCACAAGCCATGTGTCAAGTTTCATGTGCACTGCTTTTCCAGATTTTTGTAAAAATGCTTTTTGGTGTCCAAAATCATCCATTTACATACCATTGGAAAGCTGTCGAGTTGAATTTCAGTATAAAAATATTTCAGGAGGTTTTGAAATGAGAATTGAAGTCCAATTGAAGCCTGGAAGTCCTCCGAAACTTTCGTCGTCTTTTTGAAATCAAACGACTTCTTTTTAAAATTGCTTTTCAATGTGCATTGATTTTGAACTTTTCTTCAAAATTGAATCTCTGGATACCTAGAATACTATGTTTAGAACACTTTATGTTCATATAACCCTGAGTGAATATGAATTCTGAGAGATGATTTTGACAAAACTGGGATTTATGCATGGAAAAGGACTTTTTTGAACTTGAAGTCACTTTCTGAAGTTCGATCTTTCAATTGTGTGGAATCCAGTACCTTTCACGGGGTACTTTTTATCATCTAATCCTCCAAAACATTGTCCACCCTAAATCCTATCAGTGTGGTCAAAATTGGGTGTCTACAATATGAGTAATCGATAATGGATACGTGCACTTCACGACATGTGTCAGCATGCATCGCATCAGAACGAGATGTAAGAAATGCGAACGAGAAAGAGAAGTGAATTTCAGTAGAGTGCCAATTGGATGACAGTTAGAATGCCAGTCGGACGACAGTTAGAGTGCTAGTGGGGCGATAGTTAGAGTGTCAGTTGGGCGACAGTTACAGTGCCAGTGGGGCGACAACTAGAGTGCCAGTCGGGCAATAGTTAGAGTGCCAAGATAGATGAGAAAGAGAAAGTGAAGAGAATGAATTTGTTGAGTGGAATGTTTGGTTTTGGATAAGCATTTTGAGTTCATTAATCATGTCGTGGATTCGGTATCCCGACGCGAAGGTAGTTACATTGGTCGTGCATTGACATGCACAAACATGTTAATGAAAGGAGAATGTATTCTATCATGAGATGTTGTAATATATCTGATTGTTTACATGTTTTGTTGAGACCTTTGCTATGCCCTTGAAAGAATGCGTCTTTTGTTAAGAGATTAAATGTATCCTAAGAAACAGAACAATAATGTGAGTTGAGCGATATTTATATTTATTGATGATTGTGCGGTTAGACTCTCACTAGGTTTTGTTCTAAAGCTAACGGCATGTTACGCTCTGGGCATTCCTATGTCTAGAGTGATGCAGGTTTGGTTCAGTTAGTGGAGTTCAGAATCCAGTGCTGAAGAGCTAAGAAGGATAGAGCTGAGCTGGAGATTGAAGACAATAGTTTCTTATGTTTATGTTTATATAATAAGTTTAGTATGGCCCTTATGTAATAAGCTTGATGTTACTGTAACTCATTTTATTTTCGCTACTGTAATCATATTCTGTTAAGGTTAAGTTTATGTTTATGCTTTAGCATTTCCCTTATGAATGTTGTGTGGAGTTAGAAGGACAGAACGGTTAACCAACTAGTCACGTGTCTACGGACCCATAAAGGAAAATTTTTATTTTCCCTATTTTTGGATTACTCTGGGGCGTGACAAGGTTTGTGGTATCAGAGCCTAGGTCTAGGCTTTCACCGTCGGTCCAATATTCTTAAGCTACGAACCTTAAGATATTTATTTTGTTTAGCACTAGTACTAAGATAGTATCTATTTTGGACAGATAGCTTCCTTAGATGTTTTGCTGAAACGACGTGCTTCTATCGATGAGAAGTTTAAGCATTGACGAACTTCTTAAGACGGATCTCGAAACAGTCAGCAAGCTTAGGGTTTAGAAAGACTAAGGATGGGAGGGCCTTGCCCTTATGATTCTCATGATAGATATTGATTTGATTTAACCATTACTTGCTACGTGTTTTTCCTATGATAAGATAAGGTATTGATCAATAGGTGCTTATGTAAATGCACTTATACACAGATCATAGATGGCTTATGACACTAGAGGCTCGAGAAATCGGAATAGAGCAACACCATCGAATCCGATTCCACTAGAGAAAGATCCGACAGGGTTGTTGGAAGCTTTAGTGGGAAGAATTGAAAGACCTACTACTATAGTGGGGATTACGGAGAACCATGGGAGCAACCACCGTCATCAAAATAATCATTGTGTGCATCATGGACGGAGCAGAGATTGATTAGTTGAGAGATTCCGCACTCTTCGACCAGAAAAATTTGATGGATTGGGCGAACCATGGAAAGCAGAGCAATGGTTGATGGTGATGGATTCGATCTTCGATACCATGGAATGCAATGAACAATAAAAGCACCGTTTGGCCACCTTTTAGTTGAGTTTTGCTGCAGCTGAATAGTGGGAGTCAGAAAAGGCCACAGTTGGAGAAGAAGTGATTAGGAGAATGACTTGGATTTCGTTCAAAGTAAGATTCTTAGCCCAGTATTTTCCTTTAGCTGAAATGAATGCGAAGAAGAAGGAGTTTTTGTAATTGGTTTAAGAAGACCAATCAGTCATGGAGTACACTACTCAGTTCCAACGTTTATCTCGTTTTGCGCCACACATGGTTGATACCCTCGAAAAGAAGAATGAGCAATACCATCAGGGTCTTTTCCCTTATTGTCATAACTTGAAATTTTAATTAAGGGTAAAATTATATTTTGATTACTTATGTGCGAACCGTTAATTCAATTGGTGTAGTATTTAAATTTACCTTAATTTGTGTCACTATATTTATTTATTTTTTTAATTATTTTCCATTCTTATTTGATTTGATTTTATTTTATTTTATTATAATATTTTTTTTATTATATTTATTATCTTGGTGTTAAAGTGGGTACATGTTTTAAATTGGGTGTGTAGAAGTAGACCACACACACACACACATACACACACATGCATTACACCTATACACATTAAATACAAACAAAGAGTAAACAAAAAAAAAAAGTGGGCCCCACCCCTCTCCATCATGGCCGGCCACTTCTTCCCTCTCTCCTCATTTTTACTTTTTTTTCTTTTCTTTCTCTCTCTCTTCTTCTCCCCCATCTCTCTATATCTATACATGGTATACATACAAAAACCTCCATAGCCACCATCTTCAAGCTTCCAGTAGACCCCCAAAAAGTAATTTTCGTGAGTTTTGCTATTACACAAAACATTCTTAGAATTTCAAGAGCTTTCTAGTGATACCCACAAAATTCGTTTTGGTAGCCATTTCCATAGTTTTCCCAAATTACATAGAGCCTCCAAACTTCTCACCTTCATCCATGGAGGTCTATTGATGGAGTACTACATGCAGTGAGTTCTTGAGCTCTCAAGGACATCTCTTTTCATCTTCTTGGAGCCATTTGGAGTCCCTTGGTTCATTCTCAAATTTTGGGTTCTTCCATTTATTTTGGAAGAAATCTTCATTAAGGTAGGTTTACATTGTGCAATTTTATATGTTATACATGTCTAAGATGTCTTGAGTTCACTTTTAGACTAGGAGAGAACTTAGACATATGTAATAGGATTTTCCCCTAAGTTGTAATGTTATGGTTAATTTGCATAAATATGAATTATATGCATTGATTGTGTAAGTTGTAAATTTGGGGTGCTAAATGTAATTAGAATGATGATAGGAGAGCAAATTGGATACATGCACTAAGTTTTCCCCAAAGTTGTAATTTTGGAATTATTTAGCCTAAACATGATTTATATGCCTTAGTTGTGCAAGTTGTGAATTTGGGGTGCTAAATGTAATTAGAGGGATGTTAGGATAATAAATTGGACTCATGCATTAGTTTTTCCCCAAAGTTGTAAATTTAGAATTGTATGCCAAATTGTAAATTACATGTTTAGATTTTACTAAACTTGATTATGTGGTGCTAGATATGCTTAGGTTGCTCCCTTTATGTGTAAACACATGCTAGGACGTTAGTTTAGAAATTCTTGTTAGGAATGTTAAATTATGAAATTTAATTACATTCTTTGAAGTTCTTGATATCATGTCTAATGTACTAAAATTATTGCTTAATATATTGTAGTGGATCATTCTTAAAATCATTATCAACATCATATGCATTGAGGCCTAATCGACAAGCATTACATGAACACGACATGAACGTTTTGTTTTGAAAAGAGAAAAACCCCATGCGAGGGAATTTTATTTAAGAAATCCGGACGTGGGTTGTGATGTGAGACAGGGAGAATGTCCATTAGAAATATTCAAACTCCAGCTGTATTTGGTTGGCTCCCAAAAGTTGGTATGCCACACTCCATGCGTCGGTGGCTCATAGTCCGGTAATGAGATAGGTGTGCGCATATCACGCATAGCCTTGCGGCTTTAATCATTTCATTTTAGCCGTGGTGGCGACCTATTGCATCTCATTTCATTTTAGTCATGGATAGCATATAGATTTGTTACAATGTTTTCTACGAGCCGTCATTCTCATAAAAACGCCAAAATATTTTTCAGGTGAGCTTGATAAAGGCAAAGGGCATATGTAACACGACGCGTAGACGTTGGCATCTTTTGTTCTATTTTGAAGACTCGTACTTGGTTATGTATATGGATAGTTCTTTTGTAAATTTTAAATAGTTGAGGAAGTTTGTAATAGATTAGTGCTCTAAAATGAAAATGGTTGTATTAGTTCTATTACAAAACTTCCTGAGTTTGGACTTTCGTATTTTTGTCATTTGGGAAGCCTTGATGTAATTTTGATGGACAAATGTTAGTCCTTATTTTTCCTACTTGTTAAACTTATTTAGTTATGTAAATTATGTTTCCGAGATCGTAGAATCTCTTTTAAAGTTTCATGTATGTGTGTTGATTTGAATCCTTGCCGGATTCGTTTATGTTTGGTTTTGTCCTTGCCGGACTCATTGTATTTGTATTAAATCCTTGCTGGATTTGCCCATTTTGCTTTTAAAGGAAATGTTTTAAAATCTCTCTCCCCCAATCTCTCCCTCTCCCATTCCCATTCTTCCTCTCTTCATCTCTTTCACTCCTCGTTTTTAATAAATTTCGAGTACATGAAGTTCCGTTTGGTCTAGACACGTGTCGTATGTTGTTTAGGACTTGTTTAGTCTTGTACCAAGGTTTAGACTTGAGGATTTGGTATAATTGGGAACATGTTGAAATGCTGTCAAATTTGCTATCAAAGAAAAACTGCTTCTGTTTTTCTTATTTTCTGCCCAAATGGTGCAGAATTGAAAAAAAAGTCATTAGACAAAAGTTGTGCAGAATTGAATTTTACACGAACTAATGCGAGCAGAATGTGAAATTTCTAAAGATATAACTACATACAGATGTTTTAAAAATTCAGTAACTATCAAAAATGCCCTTTTTCAAAGTTATTGTATTTTTCATACTCTCCTTGAAACTAGTGCTTGTCCGGATAGTCTCTTAATTAAATTTTCAAGTGCTTCCATCTTTGTTGGACTCGTTAACATGTAAGTCCATTTTGGATTTACGTATTAGCGAGTCATTCTTGTAGGAATCCCCGTGGGTTTCCAAAGTCGCTTCCGCATTTTGTGTAAGGATTTTAATTCTCTTCTCCCTATTTCTCTCCTTCCTCGCGCTTCGGTTTCTGGGGCGTGACAGTTTGGCATCAGAGCCAACCGAGTTTGAATACCTATGGGCTATGGGAGTTTAATTTGGGCTTACTTACAAATTGTTATTTTTGCTACATGTCTAATTTCCTATTTGTACTTCCATTGGCTCCTTTAAAGTTTACTTTGAGTATTGAGTAGCCTATTGAGCAAGCTAATATGTTGAATGTCTTTGGGACTACATGACTATATGTTAGATTTTCATGTTATACGTGTTTACATTGGTCATGATAATATAGCCTGTCCTATGTGTTTACATTGGTCATGATTATGTGTTTACATTGGTCATGATAATATAACCTGGATTTGATAAATGTTGGAATTAGGCGTATAATAGAAGCTAATGACCTAATTCCTTATTACCTTATAACTATTTTATACTTAGCCATGCCACCGCGCGTTCGAGGCCGTGCTAGAGGCCGACCTCCTGTCCGTGCTAGAGGTCGTGCTAGGGGCCGAGGTGGAGCCGCAGGCCGAGGAGCCCAGTCTTTCTCATCTGCTTCTGCTCCACCTTCAGCTCCTTCTACTCAGAGCTTCAAGCCTAATGCTCCTAAAGGCTAGCACCATCATGTGGGACATCGTGAAGGAGGACAGCAAGCCCCAAGGCCACCTCCTACCGTGTTCAACCTTGTTACTGCCACACCTTCCGCAGTTAAACTCGATGCTTCAGTTATTTGAGGTACGTTATTAGTGTTCAGTTCTAGAGCTTTTGTGCTTATTGATACCAGCGCATCATGTTCATTTATATCTTCATCTTGTGCATCATCCTTGGATCTAGAAGTGAGCCATCTAGCTTCAACACTTTTAGTCGATACTCCCGTTGGAGGTTTAGTTCCCTTAGATCGAGTGTGTCGTGGTTGTGAACTTGTTCTTGCTAACAGGAACATCATTGTTGACTTAATTGTTATAGACATGCTTAGTTTTGATGTAATTTTGGGTATGGACTGGTTGACTACCTACCGATCTTTTATCGATTGTTTTAAGAGAAGAGTCACTTTTGTGTTACCATCCGGGGATCTTGGTCGTTTTGAGGGTGATCACTTAGACTTTCTGATGCTTTCACTTCACAGTTTGTGTAGAAGAAAGAATCACAATGACTACCTTGCTAGTTTGTTTTCTGATGAAGATGAGCCAACTTTAATTGAATTTCCTCCAATTGTTAGTGAGTATCCCGATGTTTTTCCTGAGGACTTACCTGGTTTGCCAACTATCCGCGAGATTGAATTCACGATAGATTTAGTTCCCGGTACATCACCAATTTCAATTCCACCATATTGTATGGCACCCACTGAGTTGAAAGAATTAAAGACACAGTTAGAGGATTTATAACTCAAAGGTTTTATTCATCCTAGTACTTCTCCTTGGGGAGCACCCGTCCTTTTCGCAAAGAAGAAAGATGGATCACTTCGATTGTGTATTGACTATCGTAAGCTAAACCACGTTACAATAAAGAACAAATATCCGCTTCCTAGAATTGATGATCTCTTTGACCAACTCCGTGGTTCAACTTGCTTTTCTAAGATTGACTTGAGGTCGGGTTATCATCAATTGCGAGTTCGCGACTGTGACATTCCTAAGACAGCTTTCCGTTCACGTTATGGTCATTTCAAGTTTCTTGTTATGCCATTCTGTTTAACGAATGCACCCGCTGCCTTCATGGATTTGATGAACTGCATCTTTAGCCCATTCTTAGATAAGTTTGTGATTGTATTCATAGATGACATATTAATCTATTCACCTTCTAGAGAAAAACATAAGGAATATCTCCGAATTGTATTAGAAGTCTTGAGAGGGCACCGTTTGTATGCAAAATTTTCTAAGTATGAATTCTGGTTATCGGAAGTGAAGTTTCTTGATCATATTGTTTCGGGTGATGGGGTATCCGTTGATCCTTCTAAGATTGAGGCCGTTTTAGATTGGCACTCACCGAAGAATAAATTTGAAGTTCGTAGTTTCTTAGGACTAGCGGGTTATTATCGTCGCTTCGCTGAGAATTTTTCTCGTTTAGCTATGTCTATGACTAAGCTTACTAGGAAGGGAGTGAAATTCATATGGGACGATTCTTGTGAAAATGCTTTCCAACAATTGAAAACCCGTTTGACTTCGGCACCTATCCTTGTTATTCCCGAGGGTGGATTAAACTATACCGTTTATTGTGATGCATCACTTGAAGGTTTGGGTTGTGTATTAATGCAAGAAGGTAAAGTCGTAGCTTATGGTTCGAGATAATTGAAACCTCACGAGAAAAATTACCCTACTCACGACTTAGAGCTTGCCGCTGTTGTGTTTGCTTTAAAAAGTTGGAGACACTACTTGTATGGTGAGAAATTCGAGGTATTTTTCGATCACAAAAGCCTTAAATATATTTTTACTCAACGAGACCTTAACTTGAGACAACGCCATTGGATGTAGTATTTAGGAGATTATGACTTTGACTTGCAATATCATTCGGGTAAGGCTAATGTCGTGGCTGATGCCCTTAGTCATAAACCCCGTGGCACCTTAGCCTGTTTACCTATCCAAGAGTGGAGGATGTTTGAACACCTTGATGATTTTGAGATTTATTGCGCAGAAAATCCCGGCCGAGCTACTTTGTTTACTTTGAAAGTTCACTGTCACTTTTGAATCAAATTTTGGAGTTACAGAAATCCGATGATGAGACCATGTCCTTAAAGTCCCGTATGCTTAATGGAGATTTGGAAAAGGGTTGGACTTTCGATGATAATAGAGGTTTGAGGTTTCAAAATCGAGTCTTTGTTCCCGTAGCTTATCGAGAGGATGTTTTGAAAGAGTTTCATCATTCCCGTTTCTCCGTTCATCCGGGGGTACGAAAATGTACCATGATTTACGTCGTCAGTATTGGTGGAAAGGCTTGAAAAGAGCAGTTGTCGAGTTCATCGCAAGTTATCCAGTTTGTCAACAAGTAAAGGTCGAGCATCAGAGACCCACAAGTTTGTTACAACCTCTCCCTATTCCCGAGTGGAAGTGGGAGCATATCACTATGGACTTTGTTATGGCACTTCCTAGGACCTTGCGTAAGCATAATGCTATTTGGGTCATTGTGGACCGTTTGACTAAATTGGCACATTTCTTACCAATTAAGGTAACCGATACCGCAGACACCCTTAGTATGATCTATATCCGAGAGATTGTGAGACTTCATGGTATCCCAGTTACGATTGTATTGGATCGTGATTCAAAGTTTATATCTCACTTTTGGCAGAGTTTGCAGAAAGCTTTGGGTACTCAACTTCTCGTTAGCACAACATTTCATCCTCAGACAGATGGGCAGTCCGAGCGTACTATTCAAATCTTAGAGGACATGTTGATAGCTAGTATTATGAAACTTGGTGGTAATTGGGAAGAACATTTACCATTGGCCGAGTTCACGTATAATAACAGTTATCAAGCTAGTATTCAGATGGCACCGTTTGAGGCGTTGTATGGCCGCCCATGCCGATCTCCTTTATGTTGGGGCGAGGTAGGTGAGACTATTCTTCATGGACCCGATATGGTTAGAGAGACGTCAGAAAAGATTAAAGTGATTCGTGAAAAGTTGATTTCAGCTCAGAGTCGTCAGAAATCTTATGCCGACCGTCACCGCCGGCCGTTGGAATTTGAAGTTGGTGATCACGTGTTTCTAAAGGTTTCGCCGCGTCGTGGATTACAACGTTTTGGACAAAGTGGGAAATTAGCACCGCGGTTTGTGGGACCGTTTGAGATCCTTGAAAGGATTGGTGAAGTCATGTATCGTTTAGCTCTTCCGCCTCAACTCTCGAGTGTTCACAATGTATTTTATGTTTTAATGCTTTGTAGGTGTAACTCCGATCCACTCCATCAGTATTACCCCGATCCATCGCATATCATAGATTGGACCGAGTTGCCCCTTAGAGAAGACGCGTCGTATGAAGAGCAACCCATCCATATCATTGAGAATAAAGACCATGTGTTACGAGGAAGGGTTATCCCGTTGGTAAGAATTCAGTGGAATCATCATGGTATTTCTAAGTCGACTTGGGAGGACGAGGATGAAGCTAGGAAGAGTTATGTCACGCCCCGACGTAGCCAAAATAGGGAAAAATTTTGAATTTTCCATCTTGGACCCTGAGGCACGTGACTGGTTGCATTACCGAATTGTCCTCACCAAATGCTAATAATAAACAACATAACGAAAGGGATAAAACCAACAGCAGCTAACAAGGATATATTATAATAAGAGGCCACAATACTAGTTAACTATTACATCATGGTAGATACATCAGAGTCTTATGGCTCTAGGCCATTACAGAACTATTACAAAAGATAGATGAAGTCCTCTGCTAGAGGTTACAACCAAAAACATTTACAAAGACATCTACTAGTCTTCTCTCTAACTAGCATATCCATACCCATCTTCGGTGTACTCTTCCTCCATGATCTCCTCTTGCGTAGCATCACCCGTGTACTCATCACCTGGATAAGCTGGACATGGGAATGTCCAGCGACATGAACGTCGTCAGCTTATGAAAGCTGAGTGAGAAAACTAAATCAAATGGAACTTATATAGTCACACACAATAAGAAATATATTTACTACTTTTTATTACGTCTATTAAAGTTCTCTCACGTTCTCACCGTCGGACTATAACCACTTACGTGCCCATACAGGCATTCAAAGAGAAAATAAACAATCGATATAACTTGCTTCTACATCTCGGAACATTATCACAGTCCACTACCAAAGTCTATTTCGGAGTCCTAACTCCAATTAACAACACCAAAAAGGCTGTCACTATTGCACAACTAAATTACTTTGTACTTGCCAATTGTAACCAATCCCTCTTTCGTTAACCAAACCATCTTACACTGATCAAACCATCTTTTACTGACCAAAACCATCTCGCACTGACTAAACCATCTTTCATTAACCCAAAACACTTGTAACCTTCACTTTGTCACGAAGAACCACCACTTCTCCATCACGAAGAACCGAAGCGTTTACGGAGTGCAAGAACATCCATTCCATCACTAAGAACCGAAAGGAGTCATCACTCTAAGAAATACCGTTTCATCATCACGAAGAACCGAAACGTTTACGGAGTGCAAGAACTTCCATTCCATCACTAAGAACCGAAAGGAGTCTTCACTCTAAGAAATACCGTTTCATCATCACGAAGAACTGAAACGTTTACGGAGTGCAAGAACTTCCATTCCATCACTAAGAACCGAAAGGAGTCTTCACTCTAAGAAATACCATTTCATCATCACGAAGAACCGAAACGTTTACGGAGTGCAAGAACTTCCATTCCATCACTAAGAACCGAAAGGAGTCTTCACTCTAAGAAATACCGTTTCATCATCACGAAGAACTGAAACGTTTACGGAGTGCAAGAACTTCCATTCCATCACTAAGAACCGAAAGGAGTCTTCACTCTAAGAAATACCGTTTCATCATCACGAAGAACCGAAACGTTTACGGAGTGCAAGAACATCCATTCCATCACTAAGAACCGAAAGGAGTCTTCACTCTAAGAAATACCGTTTCATCATCACGAAGAACCGAAACGTTACACAACTTTCACATTCGTCAACCATACCCTTTTCTCACTATCCTGACCTCCGCTGCCCAGATTACCTATACGACAATTATCCTTAGCATAATCTACTTCTAACATAGCATAACCGACCCTTACGTTTTCCCGACCGCGCATTCATCACTCATTTTGGAATTTAGTACATTAAAGGACTTCCGAATATACTTTCGAAGTTACGTTTATACATCCGTCATTCTGTTTTATGTCGTAATATACTTACAATGGAAACTTATCCAATCACTATCAATGCAATAATCATGCCGTACAACATACTTATAGCTTGGGTATGAACTCTCTATGGTCATCACACTATATTCATAACGGAAACCTAGCGTGTAACTCGTGGATTTAATACCAATAATATATAGATGAAACCCTTAACATACTCATCTACGCGATAGCTCTACCATAACACAAGATATCCATAACCACATAGGTACCGGAAAGCAAACATCAATAATAAACACATCATACAAGTAGTTATACAATCTGCCAGGAATTAATTTTACTATATCGACTGAATTGATATAATTTATTTGGACATGATAAATTGATTTGTAGATCAAACTCAAAACTAGAACATTGTAGATAATTGGATTAGCTTCATGTAAAAAAAAATCTAGCTTCAATTGCATTTTTGAGCTACTCAAAATATTTATTTTACTTAGACATTTCTATATTTTCGGACTGCTCTGTCCCAGATTTATAGTACTGCGTTGCATGTGTATTTCACCTATCAAGGAGTCATTTTTAGACCAGGCTATAGAAGAGTTATTTGTAGATAAATGAGTTAGCTTTCTCCACAAGAAAACCTAGCTTAATTCAGATTTCGGAGCTGCTTGAAACACTCATTTTACTAAACTACATTCTGCTGGAGGTTTCTATTTCTCAGATTTAAAGTACTTCGTTGCATGCACATTTCACCTATGAAGAAATGATTTTCAGACTGAGCTATAGAAGAGTTATTTGTAGATAAATGAGTTAGCTTGCTCCACAAAAAAACCTAGCCTCATTACCATTTTTTAACTGCTCAAAATATTTGTTTTACTAAACAACACTCTGCTGGAAGTTTCTGCTTCCCAGATTTGAAAATTTATCTTGCATGGCATGGATCTCTCAAACTATCAACATCAAGCACATAATAAACATTACTACATACTACATAGGTTCTAAAGTGAGTTAGAATACTCACTTAAACTTGAAATTGAGCTTGGACTTTGGATTTGAGCTTAGGAAGCTTGAACACAACCTCAATGGTGGAGACTTCTTCCTAGTTCTTCTTCTCCATCTCCATGTATCTCTTATCTCTCCATGGAGTTCATCTCCTAGCTCTCTCTAACTCTATATGCAGATTTTTAAGTGACTAAGAGGGTGAAATGCATGGATGTAGGCATCCTTATATAAAGAAAGGAAGGGATTATGTGTCACCATGCATGCTTGCATGCTAGGACACATGTCCAACATATGGACAAGTGTCAATGAGGTGGACAAGTGGCAAGGGAGGTGGTGCCATGTGGTGCATGGGCTGCCATGTGGCCGACCATGTGGGGTCCACCTCGAGTTTTGTGCCACTACCTCTGTTTGCGTGCAAATATTCTTGATATGCGTGTCGATCTCGGTTTACGTGCAGACGGGTATTATTTCTGATGTCCGGGTCCAGGTACGGGACTAAATTAATTCTAATTACGGTCGAGTCAGTGCAGTGATTATAGTCTAATTAGTAATTACATTACACTTATACGGTCACACAAATAAAATAATAATATAATAATAGACCAGATATAGAAATTCATAAAACTCGTATTATTGCACGTAGAGAAATTACAGGTATTACAAGTTACCCTCACCTTTTCCCTGAGTAGAGTAAGTCTCTTTCATTTGATAATGTTAGTTAGTCAAGGTTTGAGCAAGTCGTTGCTCCCATTTTCGCTTATTTGCTCCAAATTCCGGGACGGACGGGACGGAATTCTTTTAAGGGGGGTAGATTGTCATAACTTGAAATTTTAATTAAGGGTAAAATTATATTTTGTTTACTTATGTGCGAACCGTTAATTAAATTGGTGTAGTATTTAAATTTACCTTAATTTGTGTCACTATATTTATTTATTTATTTAATTTTTTTCCTTTCTTATTTGATTTGATTTTATTTAATTTTAATATTTTTTTTATTATTCTATTTATTATCTTGGTATTAAAGTGGGTACATGTTTTAAATTGGGTGTGTAGAAGTAGACCACACACACACACACACACACACACACACACATGCATTACACCTATACACATTAAATACAAATAAAGACTAAACAAAAAAAAAAATGGGCCCCACCCCTCTCCATTATGGCCGGCCACTTCTTCCCTCTCTCCTCATTTTTATTTTTTTTTCTTTTCTTTCTCTCTCTCTTCTTCTCCTCCATCTCTCTATATCTATACATGGTATACATACAAAACCTTCATAGCCACCATCTTCAAGCTTCCAATAGAGAAAAACAGACGAACACGACATATGAGCCCCCCCCCCCCCCCCTTCTAATCGGCAAGCATTACATGAACACGACATGAACGTTTTGTTTTGAAAAGAGAAAAACCCCGTACGAGAGAATTTTATTTAAGAAATCCGGACGTGGGTTATGATGTGAGACAGGGAGAATGACCCTTAGAAACATTCAAACTCCAGCTATATTCGGTTGGCTCCTGAAAGTTGGTATGCTACACTCCATGCGTGGGTGGCTCATAGTCCGGTAATGAGAGAGGTGTGCACATATCACGTATAACCTTACGGCTTTAATCATTCCATTGTAGTCGTGGTGGCGACCCATTGCATCTCATTTCATTTTAGTCATGGATAGCATATAGATTTGTTACAATGTTTTCTACGAGCCGTCGTTCTCATAAAAACGACAAAATATTTTTCAGGTGAGCTTGATAAAGGCAAAGGGCATATGTGACCCGACGCGTAGACCTTGACATCTTTTGTTCTATTTTGAAGACTCGTACTTGGTTATGTATATGGATAGTTCTTTTGTAAATTTTAACTAGTTGGGGAAGTTTGTAATAGATTAGTGCTCTAAAATGAAAATGGTTGTATTAGTTCTATTCCAAAACTTCTTGAGTTTGGACTTCCGTATTTTTGTCATTTGGGAAGGCTTGATGTAATTTTGATGGACAAATGTTAGTCCTTGTTTTTCCTACTTGTTAAACTTATTTAGTTATGTAAATTATGTTTCCGAGATCGTAGAATCTCTTTTAAAGTTTCATGTATGTGTGTTGATTTGAATCCTTGCCGTATTCGTTTATGTTTGGTTTTGTCCTTGCCGGACTCATTGTATTTGTATTAAATCCTTGCTGGATTTGTCCATTTTGCTTTTAAAGGAAATGTTTTAAAATCTCTCTCCCCCAATCTCTCCCTCTCCCATTCTTCCTCTCTTCATCTCTTTCACTCCTCGTTTTTAATAAATTTCGAGTACATGAAGTTCCGTTTGGTCTAGACACGTGTCGTATGTTGTTTAGGACTTGTTTAGTCTTGTACCAAGGTTTAAACTTGAGGATTTGGTATAATTGGGAACATGTTGAAATGCTGTCAAAGAAAAACTACTTCTGTTTTTCTTGTTTTCTGCCCAAATGGTGCAGAATTGAAAAAAAAGTCATTAGACAAAAGTTGTGCAGAATTGAATTTTACACGAACTATTGCGAGCAGAATGTGAAATTTCTAACGATATAACTACATACAGGTCTTTTAAAAATTCAGCAACTATCAAAAATGCCCTTTTTCAAAGTTATTGTATTTTTCTTACTCTCTTTGAAACTAGTACTTGTCCGGATAGTCTCTTAATTAAATTTTCAAGTGCTTCCATCTTTGTTGGACTCATTAACATGTAAGTCCATTTTGGATTTACGTATTAGTTAGTCATCCTTGTAGGAATCCCCGTGGGTTTCCAAAGTCGATTCCGCATTTTGTGTAAGGATTTTAATTCTCTTCTCCCTTTTTCTCTCCTTTCTCGCGCTTCGGTTTCCGGGGCGTGACACTTATGTACAAGGAGTGGCTGCCGTTTACCTGCATCGGCCTTTCGAATCTTTAGTAGATCTTGCCACTTCCATTGAAAGTTCTAAACGAGTTGAACTGGGAGGACTCATGGATAGACCACCACAGAGGTTTAATCCAGGATCGTGACCACTAGTTTCATATCAAGGCAACAAGCGCACAAGGACAGGAGAAATGAAACCCTAGAATGTTCTCCCCCAACCTTAGCAAGCTCTACCTGCTTTACCCCAAATACCACCGCATCAAGTGGCACCCGTGGTTATGGTAGGGCATCATGGACCCCTAGCTGCTTAAGGAAGAAACAACGAAGAATGTTTTAGATGCAGAATGCCCAAACACCAGGCTAAGGACTGTCTTATGCCTAAGGTGCACCAACTGCAAGGAGTCATTTATTACAACTGTGACAAGCCAGATCATGTAAGCAAGAAGTGCAACACACCTCATCGTGGCTACCATGGACCACTTGCTCAAGGCAAGCTGCCCGTGCGCAATTGAATGCAATTATCCCAGAATGACCAGGCTTTATGGCAGAAGGCCAACAAAATGTGGAAGGTACGCCTGTACCCTTCAATAGTTGTAGTGGAATGCCATGCGATAATAAGAGCATCGATGTCGATCATAAAAAGGAAGATTTAAATATTTAAGGAGTAAGGACAACGTGCTGTGCAAAGAAGTTTGAACATTCAAAAGAACTTGTGAGAAGATCTGATTAAGTTAGCTGGTGGAAACCTCACAGCTTTAGAATTTGAGATTAGGGTAGAATTGTGTACATTCTAAGACCTAGCAAACTCTAGATTTCAAGGACGAAATCCTCTAATAAGGTGGGTAGAGATGTAGCACCCTGAATTTTCCCAAAAATTGCACGTAGGATATTAGGAAATAGTGACATCACCATGATGACAGTTACAGAAGGCCCATTAGGATGACCTAAACTAGGAACCTCTATAAGGTCCTTAGCCATCGTCTTGATGATGACTTAGTTTATAACCTAGAATCTATTTTAGTGCTCGTAGCCTCGACGTCTTAAGATCTATTTAGAATTACAAACGGACATGAACTTAGGCAATTGCATAGCCCCGTACATATATACCCTGTTATCTAGGTTCACTTTCATAGTTAAACATATAAACAAGGACTTTGGCACACATCTTGAGGTACACAACTCGAGAGTGGACCCCACTACTACCATGTGGCAGCATGTACATGCACACTACCACCTTGTGCCTCTCATATCAACCCTTGGACACACTTAAACCCACATACATTGTACACTATTTGTGCACCCGTTGCACTTGATTCAACCTCCATCCACCCCTCTATATGTACACCACTAGAACCCCCTCATAACACTCCCTCTCAGGCCCCCCCTCATTCCTGTTTCTGACAGACTTATAGAGAGAGAAACCGAGAGTGAGAGAGAGCTTGGCAGAGATACACACATACCCGTACATATACATAACCACACCCCTTTCTGCATCTCCCTCACTGTCCCACCATCACTTACACCACACATTACTATCCAGACCAGACGAGGAAGGAGAAGAGATGTAGAGGAGAGGGAATAAGGAGATCGGAGAGAGAGAGAGAGAGAGAGAGAGAGAGAGAGAGAGAGAGAGAGAGAGAGAGTGATATGAGACTACCAGAGGTAAACCTACACCCCCTGCTGCCTTCTGACTCTCTACATATCATCTATGAGCTTATTGGATCATATGCATAGCCCCAAATAGAGCCTTAGGATCTGAATGAGCTCCGGCCACCATGGAAGCTCAAGCTTGAGAGATTGGATTTTCAAGATCAACGAAACAGACCCTAAATTATACCATTGTGACCCCCTTGACCCCAAATAGATCCCCTATGAACAGCTTTTGAAATGGGATTCATTTGATAGGCCTTGTAGGCCATTATTCTTAGTTTAGGCCAAAAGAATAATCTCATGGTTCATACTGCAAATGGGATTTCTAGGTTCTCAGCTTAGACTATGTTACAGAGGAGGCTAATATGAAGCCATAGACGTTGGCCTCACCAATTTTCATAGAAATGAGAAAGAGAGATATGGTCCCTCTAAAATACTTTCTGGAGAGCTGGAGCAGTAAAAACGACGTTCAACATAACTCTGCCCACAGCTCTCCTATTTATAGGTTTCCAAACCGACTTTAGTTTTAATCAATCGAAACATTTTTGATCGATTGAACTTTCAATCGATAGTCTTCAATTCGATCGATCGAACTCCCTCTTCCTGTATTTCCAAGTATTCTTGCGGAGCTAAGAGTGAGACCTCCTAGGTTCTTTATTGTTGGCTCAGACCAGTTGTTAATTCCTATGATCAAACTCTTTAATCAACGAACTCACCAACTGATCAGTTAACGTTAACTCCACTATATAACGATAGCTGCACTCTAATGCAAAAAAACATATCCGAAGCAATAACTAGACTTGTATGGTGTACTAATGTTCCTCTACCATCAACATTCATAATCATATTCAGGTAGTCAGATAAACTGTTGTTGTCAACCTAAATGATGATTACATCTTCCATTCTTTGAGTATCATTCACCTCTCATGATTACCAAATATGTTGATAACTACTTATCAACATGACTGCAGTTCTTAGTAATCAACACGGTGACATACTCAAGGGAATGCTTACTCTTTATCAGAGGATAGATTCTATCTTGACAATATACATTCATAACCCTATGAATGAGACAAACCCAAGATACCTAGGTGTTGTTCTTAAAGACCTCACTGATTGATAAGTCAAAGTAGCCACATTCACAGTCTGTGTCCATAATTGTCTCAAGATTTAAGAACACGAACCTTATACAAGTTATGAGTTCCTATCCACTATTGACAGTATTATGTGTCAATAGGAAAGCTCATGGTCCGTCAATGCACTATAAGCACTAGCATATTAACTAAGAGTCATACTCTAGTGATCGAGATTCGTCACTGCATCCAATGGTAGTTAATCATGCTACAGTATATACCTGATGAGATATCCAGTCTCATCATCCACTGTAACAAATACTAAGTATCAAAGAATAGTAATTTGTATCTCACTTGTATGTATCTGATACATACATGAATTACCTATTATGATACTTAAGGGTTATACACAATCATCTCATGATGCATACACAATAAAATTTAAATTGATGTCCATATAAAAAATATCAAATGTCACATACATAAAGTAATGGTTTGAGGGCACAGTCCCAACATTCCTAGCGCTTCTCTCACTATTGAAGATGTCCAGTGATGTGTCTACATCATTGAAGACGTCTGATGTATCGTGTAGATGATTGGCTAGTGCTCTGATATATCTCTTAGCTGTGTAGATAACCAGTGACAGTATACACATCGTTGAAGACGTTCGATGTGCCGATTCCATTTTTTATAGATAGGACGCGCCATGTAGTCGACTGGTGGCCTATCAAGGGATAAGATGATAATGACAGGGTACACCGTGTAGATAACTGATACATCCCCAATTAGAATTGTGTAAGTAGGGACCCACCGTGTAGATGACTGGTGCGGTCTATCGTATATTGTGATGAGTAAAGAACGAGATAAGAAAGATTTAGATGAGTAACATGAGTAGTATGGTTTGGTATTGGGAAGTATGTTGAGATAGCAACGAGGTAGTTGATCAAGTTGTGGATTCAGTGTGCTGACACAAAGGTATATTGCATGGGTCATGCATTGACATGCATGTGTATGATGAGAATTAGTACGAGTATGGCATGATATGAAATGATGAATGAGCATTAAGAAAGATTTGAGTATGTTATGAACTGATATTGAATCTATGATTGTGATGTTAAAGCAAGACTCTCTTTATAATGATGTTTCGTTTTGCGTTGATAATCATATGCTATGTTCGTGTAAGGGACGTCTGTCAATAAGAGATTAACCATATCTTAAGCTACTGAATGTTAATGTAAGTGGAGTAGATGGTATATATATATAGATGTGCTTCGTGGTTGTGCTACTTACTCAGCCTTTAAAGCTAATGGCATATTACGCCATGGACTTTCCCATGTCTAGGCTTTGCAGGGTTGATAAGCAAATAGACGAGCTCAAGAATAGAGCTAAGGAGCTAACAAAGTATAGATCTGAACTGAAGATCGAAGATAGTCATTAGTATTTTGTATTTTGATGTAATAGTTTCGAGTGACCTCTTGTATTTTGGATTTGTAGGATCTTTGATATTTTAACTTTGTATTTTGTATTTTGATGTTATGTTAAGTTTGATTAAGTTATGTGTTATGTTTAGCAATTCCCTTGTTGTTGGATGTTTGTGCGGAGTTAGAAGGACAAATCAGTTACTCAGCCAGTCATGACTTACAGGTTCAAAAAAAAATTTAGTTTTTCCGATTTTTGCTACTCGGGGCATGACATCATGTCTTCCACGACTTCAGGATTCCTGCTACTATTTTAGAAGGCTTACCTATTTCCTTTTATTTTATTTTATTTTATAGAGTAGGACAAAGAGGCAAACCTCAGACACGCACCGACCCCACAACACATGCACTAGGTAAATCAGGGAGGTGAGTGTGCAGTAGGATTCGAACCTACGCCAAGCTCTGAATACCGTTAAGTAGCTTGACTAACGGTATTCAGAACTTGGCGTAAATTCAAATCCTACTGCACACTTGGAATTCGTCCATCCAACTCACTCACACGACCCTTGCTGTCGAATATGTGACCTCTCTTTGAAAGACGAAGAGCTCTGGCCATCTGGATTGAAAGTTTGTGAACCAAATTGTTCAAATTGACTGTGAAAAATAAGTTTGTTTCAATTGAAATATCAGAGACAAAAGTGAAAATCATGCCAAGTTTAAGTGTGTAAAGTGTATTTACCCAAAAGATAATTTATTTAGAGCAAACTTAGAAAGGCGCAACTGCGGAAGATATGAAGATACTTCTGAGAACTAAAAAAATATCAAGAAATCCAACCACAGAGACTTATTATGTCTACGGCCATGAAGTTCTCATCCAACTAGTAGCACCATCTCTCTCTCTCTCTCTCTCTCTCTCTCTCTCTCTCTCACAGGGTCTTTGGTAAGTACGTATACTTATATCTTCATATTCTGCATTATTTTGCTCTCATCAACATTTCAACGAACATTCATCATGCAGAGCACCAAACACCACTGATTTCGCCGCAACTTCGTGGGCGTTGAGTTTGAATTGTTTCTAATTAGTTCATGAATGGCTATAATTGTACTATCCTCAAGAATTTGCTGCAGTAGTATCCAGTATAGTACTGTAACTGAAACGCCACATGTATCAAAATGTACTGGGTTACTAGGGGAAAGGAATTCTGGAATTCTGAAAGTTTTTCCATGTGGGTTCACGATTAATTGGAAGAAACATAAAAGAAAACATATGGGTCTTCGTGGGTTTGTAATGAAAAGTTCAGATAAGATAATGGTGGTGAATGGGAAGTCTAAAAATGGTATGTCCTCTGAGGAAGTTATTGGGGTTTTGAAGTCAATGACTGACCCCAATCAGGCTTTTTCATTCTTTAAGTCTATTGCTGAGCAGCCCAATATTGTTCACACTACTGAAACTTGTAATTACATGCTTGAGCTCATGAGGCTTCATAGGAGGATTAGTGATATGGTGGTGGTGTTTGATTTGATGCAGAGGCAAATTATATATAGGAGTTTGAATACTTACTTGACTATATTCAAGGGTCTTCATATAAGGGGAGGGATTCGGAAATCCCCGTTTGCACTTGAACAAATGAGAAAAGAAGGTTTTTTATTGAATGGGTATTCATACAATGGATTGATCCATTTGCTTCTTCAATCTGGTTTTTGTAAAGAGGCTCTAGAGGTGTATAGAAGAGTGGTCTCAGAAGGTATTAAGCCTAGCCTGAAGACTTACTCCGCGCTTATGGTAGCTTCTGGGAAGAGAAGGGATACTGAAACTGTCATGGGTTTGTTAGAAGAGATGGCAAGTTTGGGATTGAGGCCAAATGTTTATACATTTACTATATGTATCAGAGTACTTGGGAGAGCGGGGAAAATTGATGAGGCGTATGGGATTTTGAAGAGGATGGATGATGAGGGTTGTGGACCTGATGTTGTTACTTACACGGTTCTCATTGACGCTCTTTGTAATGCGGGAAAACTTGATTGTGCTAAGGAAGTGTTTGGGAAGATGAAATCTAGCAGTCACCGTCCTGACCGAGTGACTTATATCACTTTGTTGGACAAGTTTAGTGATTGTGGTGACATGGACACAATAAGAGGATTTTGGAGTGAAATGGAGGCAGATGGTTATGTGGCAGATGTAGTCACTTTTACTATACTTATTAATGCTTTGTGCAAGGTAGGTAAGGTTGATGAAGCATTTGTTACACTAGATTCGATGAGAAAGAAAGGGGTGTTACCGAATCTTCATACTTATAATGCATTAATTGGCGGGCTTTTAAGAGTAAACAGATTGGATGAAGCATTACAACTTGCAGATACCATGAAATCTCTTGGTATTGAACCTACGGCTTATACTTACGTACTTTTCATTGATTACTATGGAAAGTCTAGAGAACCTGGCAAAGCTCTTAAAACCTTCGAGAAGATGAAAATTCGCGGAATCGTTCCAAATATCGTTGCTTGCAATGCATCTTTATACAGTCTTGCAGAGTTGGGTATGCTTGGGGAGGCAAAAAATATTTTCAACGGACTTAAAAATAGCGGGCTTGTTCCGGATTCTGTAACTTATAACATGATGATGAAATGCTATAATAAGGTGGGGAAGATAGATGAAGCCATTCGGTTACTCTCTGAGATGACCGAAAGTGGGTGTGACCCGGATGTTGTTATCGTCAATTCTTTGATTGATGCGCTTTACAGGGCCGATCGAATAGATGAAGCGTGGGCGATGTTTCATGGATTGAAGGAGATGAAACTTGATCCAACAGTTGTGACCTACAATACCTTATTAGCTGGTTTAAGGAGAGAAGGTAGAGTCGAAGAGGCCATTAAATTATTTGAGAATATGGGTGTTCATAAGTGCCCTCCAAATACGATTACATACAACACACTTCTGGATTGTCTTTGCAAAAATGGAGATGTTGATTTGGCCTTGAAGATGCTCTATCAGATGGCAACAGTGAATTGTAATCCCGATGTTTTTACTTATAACACAGTCATTTATGGATTAGTTAAAGAAAACAGGATTAGTATTGCGTTTTGGTTCTTTCATCAGATGAAGAAAATGCTCTACCCCGATTATATAACTTTATGTACTCTCCTTCCTGGTGTTGTGAAAGATGACCGGATTGAAGATGCTTTTAAAATCACCAAAGATTTTGTAAATAAAACTCGAATTCGTGTAGATAGCCATTTTTGGGAAGACATCGTGGACGGAATTTTGAGTAAAGCTCAATTGGAGAATTCCATTTTGTTCGTTGAGAGATTGGTATTTGATGGAATTTGCAAAAATGACTCGGTAATGGTACCTCTTATTAAGGCTTTGTGCAAGCTTGAAAAAGCCCTTGAAGCCCACGAGCTATTTTTGACATTCACCAAAAAGTTTGGAATTCAACCAACCGTTGAATCATATTATTCTCTAATTGATGGACTTTTTCGTGTTCATCTTACTGATATGGCTTGGGATCTTTTTAAGGAGATGAAAAATACTGGTTGTGCTCCTGATGTCTCAACGTACAATTTGTTTCTTGATGATCTTGGGAAGAGTGGCAAGATTAATGAGCTTTTCATGCTGTACGATGAGATGTGCAGCAGAGGATGTAAACCCAACACCATCACTCACAATATACTCATCTCTGGCCTTGTAAAGTCCAATAGTTTAGACAAAGCCATAGATTTGTACTATGACCTTATCAGCAGTGGTTTCTCTCCTACTCCTTGTACGTATGGTCCTCTTATAGATGGTCTCTCAAAGCTGGGAAAATTGGATGAAGCGAAAAGTTTCTTTGAGGAGATGATGGATTACGGATGCAAACCCAACTGTGCTATATATAACATACTTATAAACGGATTTGGGAAAACGGGTGATGTGGAAACTGCTTGTGACTTGTTTGGTAGGATGATTAAAGAGGGAATAAGACCGGATTTGAAGTCATATACCATTCTTGTGGATTGCCTTTGTATTCTGGGGAAAGTTGAGGAAGCCCTGTACTACTTTGAGGAATTAAAGTCAACAGGCATTGACCCAGATTTGATATCTTACAACCTTATGATTAATGGGCTTGGGAAATTTAAAAGAATAGATGAAGCTCTTTCTCTTTACGATGAGATGCGTAACAGAGGGATTAATCCCAATCTTTATACATACAACTGCTTGATACTCAATCTTGGGATTGTTGGAATGATAGAGGAAGCAGGAAATATATATGAAGAACTTCAAGTTAAGGGATTTGAGCCGAATGTATTCACATATAATGCTTTGATTCGAGGTTATAGCATGTCGGGGAATCCCGATCGTGCATATGCGGTCTATGAGAAGATGATGGTTGGAGGTTGCAGCCCCAATACCGGCACATTTGCTCAGCTTCCTAATCGGTCTTGACAAATTGGAGGTTTCTTTGGGTGCTGCTTATAGTACTCTTCCTACTCGAGGATACAGGTATCAAACATTCTCAACTTCTTGTAAAATTATTCGCATGTACCTGTTGGCTTTATTGTGCGAACTGGAGAGAAGAGAAGAGAAACTCGCTAGTAGAAAATAAGAGAAAAGGAGAGAAGAGAAAGTAGGGTTCTCTTTTATGTTGTTTGGTTAGACATAATATAAGAAGGTAAATATAACTCTCTTGTTTGGTTAGCTTTCATAAGAGAAAAGAAAGAAATTATTTTTGTAATCAATTTCCTCCTTTTACCCTCTGCTAAATAGTGATAAATCATTGATGACATAAAAAATATGTTTCGGTGTTTCAAAGAGGTTGTGATCCAATATGTTAACAGAAAATGTAATGTTGTTGCTCACACTTTAGCAAAATTTAGTTTGTCGATCGAGGACAAATCTGTTTGGTATAACAGATGCCCCCCTTGTGTTCTAAATTCTGTCTTGTTGAACAAAATGATTTAATTTTTCCCATTTTCTTCTCAAAAAAAAAAAAATTTGTGATATTTTGTAAGTGTGACTTGTCTAGGTAAATGTTGGTCTTCTTTAGAATGTTTTTATTTCCATTCTCTTCTCTCCGAATCTCTCCAACTTCTAGAGAAACAAGAATGGGCTCTTTTGCACTTTACTTTCTCTCAGCTTCTCTCCAATAACCTTCTCTTCTCTCCCAACTTGACTTACCAAACAATAGAAGTGGAAAGCAATCGGTTTCCTTTCTCTTCTCTTCTCTCCACTTCTCTCAGTCCAAACACAGTATAACTTCCATTACAAAATTTCGATTAAACTTGATTTTCTTTTGTTTGTTCATCTCAGGATATTTTGGCCTAACTGCACTTGTGTTTTGGTCATGAGAGGGGGAATTCATATCAATAATGAGGCAGCTCACTTTCATACACAGTAAGACCCATGGCTGACTCAGCAGATTCGGTGGTGAAGTGCTGCATGGTTCAACACTTCAGCTGGTTGCGTAATATTTAAGGTGCTCTTTAAGCCTTCCAAACTCCTGTCTGCGGGGACTGTGAATATTCAATTACTGTACATTCTGTTCTTTAGATTCTATAGAGGAATGGAAATAGTATGAAAATGTTGTCGTGCAGTAACAGTCCTGATTCTTATTTATTTTCACGTGGAAAGATATATCCATATCTATATATGTTAAGAGGCCTCCTTAGTTTTAGGCCATTCTTTAGTGATTGATTATCTTTATTTGTATAGTCTTCATTTTAGGTTTAGTGATTGATTATCTATATTTGTATAGTCTTCATTTTAGGTATTCTTTGACTATCTATATTTGTTTAGTCCTCATTTGAGGCTATTCTTTAGGCCTAAATCATTACTGACTTGTCCTTGTATTTCCAGTATATATACCCCCTTTGAGGGTGAATAACAGTGTGAAATTTCTCCAATTATATTGTTCTATCATGGTATCAGAGGGTCTAATGACCTCTCTCTCTTCCGCTTCTATTTCCTTCTTTTCCAGCCGCCGGCCACCAGCAGCAGCTGCACCCTTCAGACCACGGCTGCCCCTTTCTAACCTTCGTCCAGTCCCTAGGGCATTCTCCAGACCTGCGTAGCCTCTTCTTTCCCTTGCTGCCAGCATCTGCTGGTCTCTTTCTAGCCTTTTCCCTCTCAGATATATTTGGATCTCACCTGTTACCTATTCATATCCAAACAGCCCACCCTATATACCTTTCCAATTCTATATTCATTCCACCACAAAATATCCCAAGTTCTGGATATTTCAGTTTGACCCCAACTCTAGAAAAAAAAAAAAAAGAAGAAGAAGAAGAAGAAGAAGAATTCCAACTTCCTCACCTTTTGCCATGGCCCCATCCACTAACTCTTCTTCGACTTCTGAAACTTCTACTGCGATGGAATCATCGATCTCCATTCCGTCTATTCTCCATCTTGTGACCGTCAAACTCACAGACACCAACTACCTTGTTTGGAGTTTTCAGGTGAAGCCCTTTCTCGTTGGCAAAAACCTCTGGCGTTTTGTGGATGGCTCTCATCCAGCACCTCCTGAGTTTCTTGAGCCTACTCTCGGGCAACCCAAGGTACCCAATCCTGATTATTTGGTATGGCTTCGCACGGATTAGACACTCCTTAGCCTTCTTACTGCTACATTGTCTGAGCCTATATTAGGCATGGTTGTTGGCCTTGCCACCTCTATGGAAGTCTGGACTACTCTAGCACGCCATTTCTCTCAGCAGTCTGTTGCTAATACCTCTGCACTGCGGGTCCACCTCTTGTCTCTTACCAGGGACAACCGCTCTATTTCTGACTATCTCCTTTATGCCAAATCACTTTCAGATTCTCTTACTTCTATTGGTTACCCGGTGTCTAATGAAGATCTAGTGACATCTGTGCTTCGTGAACTTGGACCTGGCTATGAGATGATTGTCACTGCTACACTGCACTTTCCTCCTCTGCCCTCCTTCTCGGATCTTCGAGCACGCTTGCTCTCATTTGAGGCTCAGACAATTACTCAAGCTGTTACTGCTCCTCCTCAGACTGCCTTCATCACTCAGCATGCCCCTTACTCGCTGGCTCTCAAATCCTCCCCCTCGCCAAAATTCTCTCATTGGGAATCGCGATGGCAATCAGCACCGAAACAAGATGCGGGGGCGCAACTCTAATGGTCGTGGCATTCTTCCCACTCCGGGCTCTCCTGCTCTTACCTGTCAGTTATGTAGCAATACTGGACACATAGCTTCTCAGTGTCCGCGTTAGTGTGCTTGCTCAGCTGCTGATTCTCTTCATTCTACATTTGCTGGTCTTCAGTTGACTTAGCCTGCTGGTTCTCAGATATCTTCTGCCCCACCACCTGGCTTTCCGCAGCCTTATTTTGGTTACCAGCCGGCATCTGTTCAGGACCCGAACTGGTATCCGGATACCGGTGCCCAATTCACCAAAGACAACAATGTTCGCCTTTCATTTGATGTCACCCATATTTATATTCATGATCTCACCTCTGGTGGTCTTTTGTTTCAAGGCCTATTTAGGGATGGCCTTTATCCCCTGTTTTCAATTCGTCCAGCTCCACAAGCCTTCACTGCATCGAGTCTACCTTCCACCTTATGGCATAGTCGGCTAGGCCATCCATCTCATAAAGTGTTATCCTACTTAGGGTCTAATAAATTATTGTCTTCTAGCTTTCGTTTGTCTAAGTCATTCTATAAAGGTTGTGCCTTGGGTAAATCCACACACTTCTCCCTCTCTTTAAGTAATGAAATTAGTGCATGTGCCCCATTTGATTTAGTGCATTCTGATGTGTGGATGTCCTCCGTTCCTTCTGTTACAGGCTTTAAATATTACGTCCTTTATACTGATGACTATGCTCGATATACTTAGTTGTATTCTATGCGTCGCAATTCTGAGGTTATTTCACATTTTCATACATTTCTTGCGTTCATTAAAACACATTTTGCTAGTTCCCTCAAGAACCTTCAAAGTGATGGTGGTACTGAATATGTCAATGCTCCTACCACTGAACTTTGCAAATACCTTGGGATTCACCATCGTCTGTCTTGTCCTCACATCCCCGAACAGAATGGTCTTGCTGAACGCAAGCATTGTCATGTATCTGAAATGGCTCTTACTCTACTTCTTTCTAGTCATGTTCCGCTCAACCTCTAGGTTGAAGCTGTCTCCACTGCAGTTTATCTCATTAACCATCTCCCCACTCCTATTCTTAAATGGGATTCTCCCTTCTCACACTTGTTTGGGCGTTCACCTTGTTATTCAGACCTCCGTGTCTTTGGGTGTGCATGTTATCCCCATTTAGGTGCATATGTTACTAACAAACTTTTGCCAAGATCTATAGAATGTGTGTTTTTAGGCTACAGTTCTCAGCACAAGGGCTATCGGTGTCTGGATCCTGACACTGGCAGAGTTTACATTTCGCGCCATGTCCGTTTTGATGAGACATCCTTTCCTTATGCTTCTCAAGGCTCTCCGACCACTTCAGATATTGCTATTGTGCCCGTTCTTCAACCTGCAGCCACATGTGAATGCTCTCACAATCCTCCTGCACCGCAGATACCTTCTGCTATTACTGTCTCTGGTCCTGCCTCTCCTCTCGTTCCACCTCCAGGACGCACCGACATCCTACCACTTCATTATCAGTGTTGCCGGTCAATTGTGACGGCTCCTCTTGACCCTCCATCAGGCTCTCAGTCTGCTCCAAGCTCTCCACCTGCCTCCGCAGACCCTGTTTCAAAAGGATATTTTTCTGACTCTGCCTCATCTTCTCCTCCTCAGCCGCTACATCCGATGGTTACTCGTCTTCGTAATGGAATTCAGCGAGCTCTGGTTCGCACTGATGGTACTGTGCGCTATCCATTACCACGTGCTCTGACTGCTTTCCTCTTCCAGTGAGGAACCTACATGTTTTTCCCAGGCTGTTCGGTTTCCTGAGTAGCGTTCTGCTATGACTGATGAATTTAATGCTCTCCTTAAAAATCAGACTTGGACCCTTGTTCCTCTGTCCTCGCACCAGAATACTGTGGGTTGTAAATGGGTTTTCGGGGTGAAAAGGTTGGCATATGGTACTATTGAGCGCCATAAAGCCCGTCTAGTGGCCAAGGGTTTTCATCAGCAACATGGTTTAGACTATGATGATACCTTTAGTCCAATGGTTAAGCCTACCACCATTCGCAATGTACTCAATCTGGCTGTCTCCTCTGGATGGTCCTTACGGCAATTGGATGTTAAGAATGCATTTCTACATGGCTTTCTTAAAGAAACTGTGTTTATGACTCAGCCTCCAGGGTTTGTTGATCCTCAGCATCCTCATCATGTTTGTCAGCTTCAAAACGCCATATATGGCCTCAAACAGGATCCCCGTGCCTGGTTCCAGCGATTTAGCTCCTTTCTTCTCTAGTATGGCTTCACCCAGAGTCGGGCTGATCACTCTATGTTTGTTTTTCGACGTTCTTCCCAGGTGATGATTCTGCTGTTATATGTTGATGATATTGTTCTCACCGGATCTAACCCCTCACAGCTTTCCTCCTTTATCTCCACTCTTGGTGGTGAGTTCGAGATTAAGGATCTTGGACCTCTTCACTACTTCCTTGGGATTGAGGTGACTTCTCTACACTCTGGCATTCATCTCTCTCAAATTCGGTATACTGTTGAACTTCTACATCGTAGTTCTATGACCGAGTGCAAGCCTTGCAATACCCCCGTTTGTGCTAAGACTCGGCTTTCTGCCAATGATGGTGATCTACTCTCCGATTTGACTGAGTATCGCCGTCTGGTTGGCTCACTATAGTATCTGACATTGACCCGCCCTGACATTGCCTTTGTTGTGCATCATGTTGCTCAGCTCATGAGTGCTCCTCGGTCTTCTCATCTTACCGCTGTGAAACGCATTCTTCGCTACCTCAAAGGCACGATAGATCTTGGTATTGCTTTCCGTCCCTCGTCTGGCCCATTGATCTTCCATGCCTTTTCTGATGCTGATTTGGTTGGCTGTCCGGATACTCGTCGCTCCACCTCTGGTTATTACGTTTTCTTGGGTCCTAATCTCATCTCTTGGAGTGCCAAGAAGCAGCCTACTGTCTCCCGCTCCAGTGCTGAGTCTGAGTATCGCTCTCTTGCCCAAGTCTGCCTTGAAACGGTTTGGATTCGCCATCTTCTCCGTGAACTTCATGTTCCACATTCCGCTCCTATCACTCTCCACTGTGATAATCACAGCACCACTTACATGGCATCCAATCCAGTTTTTCACGCTCGAACCAAACACATTGAGCTTGACTATCACTTCATCCGGGAATTGGTTCTCTCTGGCAGTCATCGTGTGCAATTTGTCCCCTCCGCTGATCCAACTGCTGATCTCTTCACTAAAGGACTGCACAAGAAACGCTTTGAACTTTTGCGGTCCAAACTCGCCCTCCATAGGCCGTCCGGTTTGCGGGGGAGTGTTAAGCAGCCTCCTTAGTTTTAGGCCATTCTTTAGTGATTGATTATCTATATTTGTATAGTCTTCATTTTAGGTTTAGTGTTTGATTATCTATATTTGTATAGTCTTCATTTTAGGTATTCTTTGACTATCTATATTTGTTTAGTCCTCATTTGAGGCTATTCTTTAGGCCTAAGTCATTACTGACTTGTCCTTGTATTTCCAGTATATATACCCCCTTTGAGGGTGAATAACAGTGTGAAATTTCTCCAATTATATTGTTCTATCAATATATATATATATATGACATGTCCCCGTTGGCTGAATCTCAGTGCAGCTGAAGCTCAAGTACTAAACGGACGTTTTATTACTAGGGATTTCCGGAGATCTTCTTTCATATCCTTCAAATTGTATTTTAACTTGTACGGTCTGGTTTGCTGATTTAGAGAAGGAAAAGAAAATGGAATTGAAAGCAAAAAGGAAAACCATTTCCGTAGTGATTTCCTCATACTTAAATAATGTTAGAAATTAAAAAAATAAAAATAATAATAAAATTATTTATTGCAAGAAGAAATGAAGTGACTTACTTTACCTTTTTAAATCATTGCTTCTTTTTTTTTTCTTTCTATTTTTCTTACCGTTTTCTTTTGTATTTTTAATATTAAAAAAATTGTGTTTTCCTACTGTTTTCTTTTCTTTTCCCCTACTGAATCAATGAATCCATCAACGAAACGGAGCCTTAGTGGGTCAACAATCCTACTTCCTCAGTTACCCACAAAAGAAAAAGTCCATCCATCATGTGTACAACAAAGTTTTCTCCAACTTTAGAACAGATTTGGATATTGCATCAAGATGGTAGTTCTAACTACCATGATGTTTGCAATGAAACAGTAGATCAAAGGAGATTTTGCCACTTGATACAGATACAGTTTTCAGGACATTGTGCTGTCAAATTAGTAGTTGATAACAATTAGATCCATGAATTGAAGAAACCAAACTGATCAAATGTATCACTGGGACTTGTAGATGGTGGAGCTGCATAGACGATATTTTGATGAGATCAGGCCCCTAATTTGATCTCTGATTCTATTTAATGAATTGTTTTGTTAAATAGCAACTGAATGGAATACCCTTACCCTACCATATGTCCCAAGTGCACTGAATGGAATTCCCTCACCCTACCATCTGTCCTAAGTGCCTGCAATCTTTTGCAAAATAGCTCCCCACTCTTAAAAAGGAGGGGGAGAGAGAGAGAGAGAGAGAGAGAGAGAGAGAGAGAGAGAGAGAGAGAGAGAGAGAGAAACGTGGGTTTTTGTAGGGCATATGGTTCTACTAAGTGTTAGGTAGAGAAGGATGGATCAAATACGTATAAAAACCTATGATACGTTACTAATCAAGAGTAAAAATCATGTCAAAACAGAATCATGGGGTAGACCATTACTTAGGAATTGATTGCTACATTAATCGTGGTGTGCAACATCAATTGCGTACCCCCTATCCTTTTCAGCAAGTAATTCAAGGTTCTTATTCTTCCTTGATCATGGTTGTCCAAAATGTTTGGAATGGGAGAAGGTTGAGCGCCTTAGTTCAAGATCAATGTTTTGAAATTAGGAATATTAAATTAGATTAGATGTGACAAGCAAATTAAATGAGCTTGGTGGTGACTGGTGTTAAATGGCCCTGCCAAGTTGTCTTTCAGGTTAAAAGCTCAACTTTGCTGTGCTAGTAATAAATGAAAAGATGACTAGTGTATCCTTTTAGTATACCCTGGCTTAGCAAAACGAAAATACAGTATGACAGCTCTCAAGGGACGGGGAGGGGGAGGCTCTCGAAACCAGACGAGACCAGAAAGAACAGAGGGAATTAGCACCCAAGCAGGCATAGGGGCTTTGGTGAAAGGACTTTTTGAGTGAAAAGGATAGGGTCATTGTGGTGGGGTGGGGTGGGATAGAAGAAATGAATATGTTAAGGTGCGCTATTGTTCTTCCTTTATTTGTTTCCCAGTGAATAAAACTATAGGAGCGCTCAGTTTTATATTCGTGCTTTGTTTACCTGAATAGTGTATGTCATTAGTTGTTAACATTTGTAGTTTTGGGATACCCACAATCCACAGATGGATGGATATAGATTTGCGACTCTACATGGAATTTCTCAGTTCGTTGATTCACGGATTGCTTTAATATTATTGATACGAGGATTGATATTTGTTACGGCTTTGCTACTGATTACTGAATGAGATTAAGGTTCTGTAAATATTACTTTTGAAGTTTTTCTCTTCTCATACTTCTGATTTTATTTCTCCAAGTAAGTAATCAAAGCAATGTTTGCCGTTTTGATTTTATTTACCAATACAATAAAACCCTTTCATAAATCCGATACCCCCTTAACTGATCAAGACCAAAAACCCAATTCTACTGGTACTTGTTCACCTATATAAACTATTTTTTAACCAAAATATCATAAGTTCACATGATGCTCTCGAATTTAAGAAGATTCAATTTACGAGCTCTTCTAATCACTAATTTCTACTTTCTTTTTTTATCCATTCATTCCAAACATGACTTTAAAGATGGCATAGTTATTTGAGGGGTGATACCTTATGGATAGTAGCCCAAAATCTTGCTCAAGACTATGCTTGATGAGTCATGTTCATCTCATGTTCATATTACATTAATGTCTTAATGTCATTTAATAGATTATTGTGTTGAACTTTTGTTTTATTTCTTTAAAGTATGAGAAGAAGAAGGGTCTTGTAAGAGCTTTTGATCGTCCTCTAAGTGTTGAAAATGAGTTTCAAAGCTTCTATTTCAAAAGTCTCCCAAAAACCCCCAAATTTGGTTTTCAAAAGATTTAAGTTTTTTTTTCTCATAAAAAAAAAACCACACCCAAAACAGTAAGCAATCTGTCTTCAAAATGTTATTCTAACTTCCATACTCAATGGATGATGATGAAACCACGTAGAAAGTCTTTCTAACTCGTTTAAGTTCACTGATTTTTGGTTTGAATATAGGAAGCTTGAAAAGACACTTGCATGGCACATTCTTCCAAAATTTTCTGTCTTTATGTCACAGTAGATTGGCTAACTTTGAGCATTTATTTTAGATGTTTTTCCCAATGTGTGTGGTTCAAATATATTTTTTCCTTGAACTTCAATGTGCTAGAAAACCTCTGTATCTTTTGGTTAACTCAAGAGTTAATTTTCTATTTATAAAAAATCTTTCAAATTTGGTCGACAGTGTAGTCCTTGTTTCTGAGTAGCCTCTCTTGCATGATTGATTTCTCTCATTCTATAACTCCTATTGCAGTGTGTTTCCTCCCATGTGTTCTAGATTCAATAAGGATGATTTTTGTTGTTTTTCATAAATTTAGCACCTCTCTAACTCTTCCATTCCATTTTTACATTTTGATGCAAACTCTCTTTCCACTATTCATAGCCACTGTTTTGATGTTTACATTGAAATATGTTGCCCTCTTGCTTTTATCAACACTATGAATCTATGCTATGAGCATACTTCACTACACTTTGAATCATGATATTCCATCTCATATCATCTCACACATTGCATTGCCATGCCATCCAAGGAAATGTAATACTCGCAAAATTTCTAAGTTTAAAAAAATAAGGTCACCGCATTTTCTCCCGTATTTTCAGAACTTTATACAAACTATGCATATTGTAATTAGTAAGCTTAGACAGAAATTTTCAGACCCAAACTGACCTTGTCACACTAATCCATAAAATCTGTTTCAAACTTAGACTGTACGACACACAGACCTAGACAAGCACGAGATCCTATAAGTATTTAATGACTAGTACACCAAGTACTTTCCCCCTTATATCCACAGTACACAATCTCCCCGAGCCTCCCTCTACTCGTCGAACCCTTGCCGCCACCCCCAACCGTCAGCTTCTTTCTCTCCCAAGTACACCCTCTCAAATCAACTTCCCTCAATCAATCTCAATCCCTCACCAAGATCTTATAACAGATATGCAATATGTGTATACATGTGTGTAATGCATATGTTGTGTTGTGTATATATATGAGAACCATAGGAGAGAGAGAGAGAGAGAGAGAGAGAGAGAGAGAGAGAGAGAGAGAGAGAGAGCATAGCAAATATACACACACTCTCTGCAACTCATCAGAGAAGGACCAGTGGATAAGAAGAGTAGAGAAGTAGAAGAAGACCGAGAAGAAGAAGAAGAAGAAGAGAGAGAGAGAGAGAGAGAGAGAGAGAGAGAGAGAGAGACTGAAACGGATTGGTAAACCCCCTACACCCTCTGCTTTTATCTCTGTATATGCATTAAACATCTCATACACACCACACACCTAGACCCCATGCATGACACAAACAGAGCCTAAGGCTCTCTGTGTACTCCGGGCCACCATTAGAGCTCACGCTTGAGCTCAATTTTCCAACATCAACCAAACAGCCCCTAAGCTGGATCAATCAAACCCTAATGAACCCAGATAGACCCCCTAGGAATAGCTCCTGGATTAGGACACATTTGGATGGCCATGAAGGCCACTATCCTCTTGTTAAACCAAAAGGATAATGGATTCATTGGAACCCTAAAAGAGATAACCTGCCCTTGAGCTCATACTAAGTGATAGAGGACCCCAAACCGGTCCTTTTGGTGTTGGAATCACAAATTTCCATGGAGAAATAGAAGAGATATAGCTCCTGGAAGTTTTCCGGCGAGCACGACCTCACTGGTGGCGAATCTTCACCGGAGAAGAAGGTGACGACCCGTTTGGTTTCGGGTTATAACATTCGGGTCGGGCTTGGGTTTGAGTAGGGTCAGATTGTATGTATATACAGGTAAACGGATAGCTGGTCGGGTTGCCTATTTAATCCATGGGTTTTTCTAACTTAAACGAAATGGCACCGTTTCGAATCGGGCCGAGTTCGGATCGGAAATGGGTCGGATCCCATTGTGAGTGTATATGTTTGGTTTGGTTGGGTTATTCTGAGAGATTAAATGGGCAACCCGTATCTATTTAGGTTCGGGTAGGTTTGACCCGCGAGTTTCTGATGCCGGAACCTCTTGAGTCTATAAGCGGATAACCCGTTCCGGATCGGGTTGGTTCGGGCTGACCCGCGAGTTTTTATAATAAATCAGTACACATATAAATATATGTAAAATTGTTTAAATAATTATTAATTATTTTAAAATCATGGAAAATAGTTTTAATAATAATTTAAATATATGTTTAGTATGTTTTTATTTTGGAATGTAATTATTTAAATATTTCCTACATTCTGAAATTATGTATATATATATTATATATTTATATATTATTCTTATTATTTATTTATAATTAATAAATAATAGTGAGTAGTTTAATTATAGATTGTTTAAATGTGGTTTTAATGTATTATTAATGTTGTGATTGATTGTCCCACATCGGGTACTTATAACCTTGCTACTCAATATATAAGTTCAAGGGGCCTCTCCACCCATAGCCAATTGGTTTTGGGTTGGATGCTCCAATTCAACATGGTATCAAAGCAGGTTATTGTCCGGCCCAATTTGTCCACGTGTGCTCCACGTCACCCTATCTCAGTAATCCACGTGTTTGGCTCTTAGCCATGCCATACGTGCGGGGGCGTGATGAGATTGATTGTCCCACATCGGGGACTTATAACCTTGCTACTCAATATATAAGTTCAAGGGGCCTCTCCACGCATAGCCAATTAGTTTTGGGTTGGATGCTCCAATTTAATAATTAACTAGTCCTTAAATAATATAAAAATGTTATATTTTAATATTATGAAATTATAGCTTCTTTATATATTATACTTATTATTTATTTGGTTAAAATAAATAATAAGAATTAGTTTTAAATCGTAATAATTATAAATATCTAATAACCATTTTATAATATAGGAAAATTATGTTAAACTAGCATGTAACCCGCGCGATACACGGGTACGCTGTTTGTCATATAAAACGTAACATACCATTGAACCAACAGTAAAATGTTTTTATTTTGGGTGCCAAAACATAAAGGGAAAATCTAAGCGAAACAGATACATTTGTACCCCTAAAAAAAAATTACAAACAGAGCAAACTCCAACAAAACCTAGCAAATTCTTCTTTGTATTATTGTCAGTGAGCCTGCCTCCACACCTATAGGTCTATCAAAATTTAACGTAATTTTGTGGTCCATCGATGAGTAATGGCGTAGAGAATGGATTAATCACCTTTTCCTCTTTACCTTCTCTCTCCTCTCTATTCATCGGTCCTGTAATCCTTGGCATTCCAAGTCCATCATCGCATCCAATCGAAAGTGGCAAACTTATCAAGATTGCTCGTTGACCGCTTGACCAGGCTGAAGTTAGGCACTTCTCCAATTTGTAACTTATTTGCAGAGACATCAAATTTTATTCCTAGTGTCATACCATCAAGTGAAATGTGAGAAAACTTTTGTAGCAGACCCATGTAGAACCTTACTGCATCACTATAGGTGGTTAATACCACCAAATGCTGAAATGTGACAACTTTGGCTGCAGATCCATGTAGAAGTACCCAATGCACCACAATTGGTGGTTAATATGATGGATATTTCTTATTATTTTTTGGCGTTCTTCAATTCTGCAAATTTCACAAATTCACAACTTATATATGGTCGTTCTTTCCCCTCTTATAACCTCGTAAGAGAACAGGACCTCTTTAAACTTTGCTTCAGCAGCCTTTGCAGCAAAACACAAACATTGTTCTCCTGGAACACCATTGCAATTGCCCTGAGTCTCCCAGGGAGAGTAGAAGGAATCGTTTAAATTTTCTTATATTTTTAAATAACACCATAGAGAGGGAAGCTTTAGGTAACTGAATAGCTTTCTCCAGTTTTTCATTAGCCTCGCCATAAGTTGTTAGTCACACTGTTAGAAAACCATTGAAAGTCACCTGACTTCAAAAGTATGCATAAATGACCAGAACATAGTTGTTATAAGTCCTCATCATTTCAAGTGGACTTGGGACTGTGTGTGCCTAAAGAGGGTGGGTGGGTGGCAGTTTTTCCGATTCCTAAAACCCATAATTAAATAGTAGCTCAAATTGCATTCAGAAGTTGAGTTGTTAGTCCTCACCATTTTCCCATGCACTTGTATGTAGGTAGACACATGCTACACATTTACCTAGCAAACATATCATTTAACAGCTTACTATATGATCTTATTATTGCTCAAGGATTTACTACCCTAGAACTTAAATTGGCTGCCAAAAGAGAAAAGGAGTCTCCATCTCTCTCCACATAAAGAAGCATAAATCATTCTCTTCAAAATGAGTAATGCTATGCTTCCCAAATTCACATTTCAAATGATGTTGCAGTGGGACCGCCTTTAATAATGATGGGATCACTTCTACATCATCTAATCAAAATTCAGTGGACCCATGGTACATCATTTGGGATTACGCTTTGGGAAGCATAGCATTATTCCTACAAAATTGAGGTGCCGTTTCCTCTAAGCAATAAAAAAAGCCTAGTGATTAAGACTCTATTTTCAATATTAGCAACAAGGGTAAAAAGCTTTTTGCACCCCTAATGTATATACTGTTTTGGATTTTGCACCCACCCTAATATTTCAATTTTCTCAAACTGGCCCTTAACATATACTCCATCCGTCCCATTTTATGTGTCCATCTTTCTTTTTTGGGATGTCCCAAAATTGTTGTCCACTTTCCTAAATTAGTATGTAAATTTTACTTAGTTTCCCAAACTACCCTTCCTTTCAATCAACACCCAAAAAAAAAAAAAGAAAAAAAAAAGAAAGTGTAATGATTATGGGCAATTATGGAAAGTAGGTGTAGATTCTTTTTGTCCCCTTAAATAGTTGGATTCTCCAAGATGGACACATAAAATGGGACGGAGGTAGTATATAACGAGTTGCAATGTGGCCCTTTCGTTAGAATTTTTGTTAAAAATTAATGGAAACTCACCCATGTGCTAGTGATGTGACTTATTTAAGGGTATTTTAGTCATTCACCATAAATTAAAAGTATTTTGCACCCTTGATGTTTGGCTCATTTGACGATTTGCACCCTTAATGTTTAGGTGGTTTGGACAAGTTTTAATTTTATTTTTATGAAAAAAAAGGTGTTCCGGTATAATTTTTGGGTGCCTCTACCGCTATCCTTTAATAATAGTAAGAGACCTAATCCTGATAAAATGAAACAAATCCAAAGTTATCCATCCTATATATCCTAATTGGAATTTTAAATAAACTTTAATTCTAAAATTAAAGGAAATAAAATGAAAGTAATAAATTACAAAGAAAATACAATAAAAGATTTCCACACTAGTCAGATAAAGTGTTTAGGGTGAATAAATGCATAAGGAAAAGAGACAGGATTTACATGTGATTTATCGCTTTAAACTCAAAAATCTCACTTTGATCCACAATTTTTTTTTTTTTTTAAACTAAATAACTGATTTTGATCCATAAATCTCACAATGATCCTAAACGTCTAAAGATTTTTTGTTTTGTAGGTGAAACTAGTGTTAAAAATAAAAGAAGAAACAACACATATGATCCTTTTTATAAAATAAAAATGAAGAGATTTAATTGTTTGTCTTTAGTTAACTCTAAACCTCACGGAATAATGATGCAATTTTTTAAGCCCAAGTGTATAGTTTTCCAAAAATAAAAAAAGAATAATAGGTCAAGGGCGTTGCCCTTAAGCCACCCCCAGGCTCAAATCATGGCTCCGCCACTGGTTGTAACACTTTTTTGATTCAATACTAATTCCCATTGCAACTAAAAAATTATATATATATATATATATCTATATATATAAATATATGCTGGGCAAAAGAAAAAAAAATCAAAAGTTGAGGGGACGCAGATACATATAACCTAAAATATGTAAGGTAAAAATAAATAATGTATTCTCAAAAGGTGGTGAATTTAGCAGAACATGTGGTGGGTTTAGCCCCACCCTTTTAGAATTAGAGTTTATTTAAAATTCTAATTAGAATATCTTGGATAACTTTAGATATGTTTCATTTTATTTGGATTGTCCTCTTACTATTATTAATGGGTCCTATTACTATTATTAATGGGTAGCGGTAGAGGCACCCAAAAATTATTGTCAGAATACTTTTTTTTTTTTTCATAAAAATAAAAATAAAACTTGTCCAAATGACCTAAACATTAAGGGTGCAAATCGCCAAATGAAACAAACATCAAGGGTGTAAAATGCCTTTAATTTATAGTGAATGACTAAAATACCCTTAAATCAGTCACATGACTAGCACATGGGCGAGTTTCCGTTAGTTTTTAACATAAATTCTGACAGAAGGGCCACATTGCAACTCGCTATATACATTAAGGGCTAGTTTGAGAAAATTGAAATATTAGAGTGCAAAGTCTAAAACGGTATACACATTAGAGGTGTAAAATGCTTTTTACCATAGCAACAATTGTTGTGTCAATTTAATTATAATAGCACACATAACATTCAATTGAAAGCAAAACAAAGATGTTTGCACAATTACAACAAATATGCTGACCATAATTGGGGAATACCTCTCACGATCACAGTTGAACCCTAAGTTACAAATAATAACTCCTCGGTTGAAAAGAAAAATGAAACAAATGATCCAAAGAATATAGCAAACTGATGTCTAAAATCAGCCTTAAGGAAAGGGCAACATCAGTCTATGCACTATTGCACCATATACTAATGTGTGTGTGCGTGCGTGCGTGCGCGGGTGTATTTTTCACTATATATATATATATATATATTAGCCATTCAAAAAGAAAGGCCCAATCATGAAAACAGGAAAAAAGGGAAAGGAATGGTCCCAAATTTAACAACCAATAGAATTTATATACAGTAGAATCCAATTTGGATTAATAAAGCATGCACTTGATCCTGACATAAATTTTTTAAATAGCTAAAAAGCCTATAATAACATGTTTTGCAATAGGAAAAGGGATTTTCAGGGAAAGAGTCAAGAAATAACAAAAAACAATAATATATATATATATATATATATATATAGTCTGCATAAAATAGGAAATGCTCTGGTTTTTAAATTTAAATCATAAATCCAATTCTCAAATACTTTATAACCATTTAAGCTACAATAGTAAGGGATTTGATCACGTTAAAAGAAATTGAGGTTACACTCCAATAATTCCACGATATTCAATTTCCAACTCAACTGAAATAATTTCCAAGTAAAAGATGCTTCCAGCCAAATCAATATAAATGACATCAACCACACTTTAAGCTGTTGCCAACCCAAAGTTTAGTTATGCCCATAAATAACCTAGCATCTTAATTTAAATATTTGTACGCATTATTTTCCAAGTTCTATTTCAACACAACTTTTTTTGTCCTTCCACAATCTTGTCCAATTTTTGTTTACAGACTTCAATTCTAAGCACTTCATCATGTTTCCATCCAATTCAATACAAACAGCTATACCACATCATAAGTCATAATCAACCCATAAAATTATTAACATAGCTATGGAGTGTTTTAATTGAGTATTCTAGGCAGCGATTGACTTTTTTTTTTTCCTCTCTTAATTTGAAACAAAAAATTGCTTCCAAATGTTGACTGATTTTTGCTTTCTGACTTTATTCCCAACAAGCACTTTCACTGATTTCGCAAACTCAAAAACATCAAAAGCATTTTCTAGGCCTTTGCAACTTTCTTACTTTGAACAGAAGACAAGTCATTAAATTGTCAATTCTATAAAATCACATAAACTTAAAGTAAACCCTGTTTAGGTGCAACTTATAAAATAAAAAACAATCTATTCACATGAAAAGGAATTTTTTTTTTAAAAAAAGAGACACCTTTTAATAAGCAAAGAGAACATCAAACTACATGAGATGAACAAAGTAAAACCATAAAAATAAAAATAAAAAATTTGGTCGAGCACATTTGATAGATAGATTAAAAGCCCTAAATCGGCAATTGAGAAACTAGTCATGAACTTAAGAGATAAAAAGTGTAACAACAGAACAGAAAATCAAACCACCAAATGACAAAAAGGGAGAGAGACTGTCTACCTCGGCCATGGAAAATGCTTTAGTGCTTTGCTTCATTGGTTGTAGATAGCGAGGGATACCTAAGAGAGAGAAAATAGATTGAGAAAGGAAGAGATTGTTGAGAAAATAAACATAAAAATTGTGAATAGAGGGAGAGGAAGAAGCACCGTCAGAGCGTTATAGATCGAGATAACAATGTGATATTTGTGTCAGTTTCTTGAGAGAGAGAGAGAGAGAGAGAGAGAGAGAGAGAGAGGGAATTTTAGATTCCCTTCAGTGCCTGCCGAACGTTTCAATTTCTAGAGAGAGAATTTCAGGTTCGTCCCGTGTTGCCCTCGACGAAATAATGATCTCTTTGGAAGTAAAGCAACAATTTCCCTTGCTTTCATGGTCTATTCAGAAGTTGAGCAATAATTGCTCTTGCCATTTGTTGGCTTCTCAAATAAAATTGCTAACACTCTTCACTATTAGTGTTAGATAATAGATATCTAAGGCCTAAATGACATTGTATTATAAATTATTAGTTGTAAAACTCAAACTTTAGTATTTTTAATATTACTTTATTATTTATAAAGGACCTATTTGGTTATCTTTTAATTAATTTTAATATCAAATCAATTCCGAAAATTAAGAGAAAAATACCCCTAGCCTATTTTAAAGCTTAGCATTAAATAAAAATATTTTAAAGGACCTAATGTCTTTCTAAAATATGTTTTGTAATTATAGGACTCCGTAGATTATAATTATATAATTATGAATTAAATAATTCATAGTAAATAAACCATAACTCAGAAAAATACGCAGTCAGTTCCTAAATTCCTAGAATGACATGTAGATCTATTTTCCTAAGTTTAGTGACTCTTTGACTCAATTTAAGATACAACTTATTGTTAAGGCCCACACTGATATAGGAAATCCAGCCTTTTATATGAAGGACTCCGATTTGAGTCTAGACAATGGCATTAGACTTAGAATGATGTCAGGATCATCATGCTGAGATTTAGGAATCCATCCGTCACAATTACCATTATGCCCCTGTTACTAGTATGCATGTTAATCAACATTCTATGTATTGATATGAATTATAGGGACCGAAACAATACTTGTATTTGCAAATTAGCATCGAGGTGAGTCGTCCTAACTCACTTGATATATTATAGAAATACTCCATGTGTAATATATGAATATCCCGTGTGTATTGTGTAGACATATTTGATGAGTATTGTATGTTCATAAGTTAAGATTAACTGCTTATATGAAACACATGTCTAGATAACTATGACCTTGGAGGCTCAGGGCAACCCGGTCGGTCAAGCCATCATGGGAGTGTGTGATCACCCTTGATGTCGTACCATGATTTGGTATATGAAGCATCCTATCGGATTTGTGTCAAGGGTCTCTTATTTTGACCAAAATCCAGCCTTTGCATGGTAGCTTCTATAGAACCTTTCAAATCTTAGGAAATCAATTCTCGATTAGGATTATGTGCTAGAGAGTTTTTTGTATGCCCGAAAGGGATTACTTAAGATGATGACAATGCTTTCTTGATATAGGATGTGTAACCTTCTAATCACCTTTTAGCGAATCCTCTTTAAGTCCTATGACATTTGGAAATATGCTAGATTTGGGTCATAAGGTTACATTTCTTATATCATGTTTAGCTAAGCATCCTTGACCTTGTATGTATCTGAATTCATGAAAAGTACGGTGATACTCCGATCATGTGATCCTCCTACCCATAGAATTTTAAATCCGTCTTTGAAAGCAAATCAAATTTTGGCCATCTCTATTATCAATCGCTTTTTGGAGATTCACCTTTTTTGATCTTTGCCTAAATATATCTTTAAAAGAAAAACCTGGGGTTTTAAAGAAAAAATGCTTTTCTAAAGATTTAAAACCTCTTTCTTCGTTGAGGAATGTTTTAACATCCTCATTCTCAAGAGGATTTTCGAGAAATCATTTTCATAAGAGACATATTTTCCCGAATAAATGACCAAGGGGTAATGAGGATCACAAAGAGAGGTGAAATCGGCGCATTTGACATGAGTAAAGATTTTATATGTTTATGTGTCTATTTGGTAGGATTTGAATTTTCCCTTCTTTTGCATATAGAGTAGGCATACACGCACACATGCATTGCATCCGTGTGACATATAGACCATTTCATAAAAAAAAAAGTTCTTCATAAAAAAAAAAAAAACAAAAAACAAAAACTTTCAAAAATAAAACAGAGATTTTTTATAGAAAGAAAACAAACAAAAAAATCTTTTGAAAAATATTTTCTTTTGTAGGGCCAAAATAGCATCAAGTTCGAGCTTGATTTGGTTTAGAGAGTGGCGAAGAAATGGCAGACGAAAGGAATGATGGGGAAGTAGCAGAATTGAGAGCACTGGTAGAACAACAAGAAGAACAGATGAGACGACAGGTCAAAAACATGAACCATATGATGGTCATGATGGAAACAATAGCATGCCCGCCACCAGTTGTGAATCCACCAAACAATGATTCGCTAGTTAGGGAAGAAGGTTGGTATGACAACCCAAAGATGCCAAGGGCCGAGGTTCCTAGAGCAGAAAAAGAAAGGGTAGAAAGGAAAAAGACTGAGAAAGAAAGGGTAACGACCGAAAAGATAAGAAAAGCTGGAAAGGGTAATGCACAAGGCTCAGGGGGTCGACACTTACTTTATGGAGTTAGAAGGTCTGTACGACGGGGTCCGTGAGACGCTGCCTGTCGATTTTAAAATGCCAGTTTTTGATAAGTTTGATGGAACAAGGAATCCTCGCAGTCATGTGAGGATGTGTATCGGGGCAGCCTAGCGGATTAAGCACCACCATGATGGCTGTCTTATTTCAGCAGACTTTAACTAGGGCCACTCTATCCTGGTATCTCACTCTCGAACCAAGTAAAACCCGGGTCTGGGAAGAAGTGATCAAAGCATTCGTATCACAATATGAGTACAATCAGGACTTGGATGTCACAGTTCGAGATTTGAAGACCACTAGGAAGGGAAACAAAGAGTCATTCACTGAGTATTTTTGAGTAGGTGGAGAGGAAAAGTAGCTAAGATGGTACAGAGGCCGTCCGAGAAAGATCAGATCCGAATGTTGATGAACAACCTTCAACCCGTTTACCAAGAAAAAATGAGATTCCAATCGATCAACACTTTCGCTGAAGTCTTTGATGTGGGAACAAGGATAGAAGACGCAATCCAGGAAGGGGTAGTCAAGAAGGAAGAGCAACCAAATCAGTATAGAAGGCCAAACTATGGATCAAGTGGGGGACATTTGGGGGGTCACTCTGACCCCACCGATGTCAACGCATTGAGTGGATTGGAGAGAAAGTTCTATATAACACCAAGAAGAGGAGTGGATAAGCAATCGAGGAAATTCTCAGACTTGGGGGTATCACTGTCAGCTGCCCTTGATAGTCTAATGGCAAAAGGGCATCTTCGCCCGTTAAAATCTCGACCTTTACCAAGTCTGCTTCCACTGAACTTCCGGGAAGATCCCTATTGCAAATTTCACCAACAAAAGGGTCACTCTACGGATCGGTGCACGAGGCTGAGGCATGAAATTCAGGACCTCATTGATAATAAGGTGATATCCGAGCTGCCCGTCAAAGCTCCTAACATTACTAGGAATCCACTGGCAAATCACCATGCCGTACCACCGCTACAAGGCCTTTATTTCTTGGGGATATGAGAGACAACCTTCGATCCGTCTAGGCTAATCACCCCGGGACACCAAGGAAGCCTTACCAGCTGCCGAAAGATTTGATAATCTGCACCCTGGGGAATCAGTTAGGAGAGAGAACATCAAAGCAAGCTAATTGGTGGGTTTAAGAGACTAATAGTACCGATGTGGATTAGGTGGAAGATGACCTGTGGTATATAAGTGACGAAGAAATGGGAACAGGAAAGGAAGATTTGAAAGATGTTTCAGAAGTTGACAATTTATGGGTGAAGGAAGAAGTCAGTCATCTAACCGGTCAGGTAGACACTTCAAATCGCATGAACTAGAAGATGATCACCTGGGGAGAAAATTGGATAAAGAAAAGGGGAAGATGAACGAAGAGGAAGAAGAGGATAGGGTTTTGAAGTAAATGAGGAAAACTCAGGCTAACATTACCATCTGGGGTTTGTTGATTGCCTCTAAACGACACAGGCAGGCAGCTCTAGATGCCTTGAACCAATCTGATGTTTCTATCAACACAACACCGGAATACCTCGTGGGAATGATCAGTAGGATTCCGACTCTAGCTATTACCTTCTCATCAGATAACCTACCTCCGGGAGGGCCTGCTCATAATAAACCACTATACGTCACTGTTGAATGCCTGGGAAACACTGTGCCCACTTATCTTGTTGACAATGGGTCTGCTCTAAACATGTGTCCATCCGAACAGCTAAGCGCATGGGTTTGGATGAATCAACGTTCATACCGTCCGAGCAGAAGGTGAGAGCATATGATAACACTCAGAGGACAGTCATGGGAATAATTTTCCTTCATCTCGCTGTCGGGCCTGTGGAAAAAGAATCCAAATTTCAGGTCATTGATATCCCTGCTTCTTTCAATTTGCTATTAGGAAGGCCGTGGTTGGACAGTCTGGGTGCCATACCTTCTACAATTCATTAAAAAGTCAAATGCGTCTGAAAAAGCAAGGTCTGTGATATTCTCGGTGACAGTTAGGTCTGTCCGCCTGAAGTCTCATCAAGCGCGCCGGTTCTAGAGGTACAACTTCAGGAAGAGGAGACTAGTTTGCGAGAGTTTGAGTTCATTAACATGTTGGAAGATGAAAATCCAAGAGAGTTCCTGTCGCTATATTTTGATCAGTATACAAGTCCATTGGTCGCCGAGGTTATGAAAAAGATGGGTTTCTTTCTAGGCATGGGGTTGGGTAAAAATCATCAAGGTCTGCCAGAATTCCAAGAATCCCCACTCAGACCCACACTCATGATCTGGGTTATCAACCATCGAAGAAGGAATTGAGAGATAAGAAGAAGGCAGCCGACGCACCATTGGACCCTTACCTGAAGATGCTCAATGGATACTTTGTGAAAGAGGGAGAGGATCTCCCCTTTTGAGGCTTCCCAGAACCGTGGTTGGATCAGAAGGACAACTGCATGAAGCCAGGGTTCCCTCATGAGTTCTCTGAGTATGAGGACCCGTATCTGCAAATGCCTATGAAGACTACTACTGCCAAAGATTGGACGAAGGGAGTGCAAAGGTTGACGAAGAAAGTCCAGAAGGGGTTATGAAAGTTGAAACCGAGAAGGAATATGCTGAGGGTGTTGTGGAAGAAGTGCAAGAAGGGGACGAGGGGAACATGGAAGAACCTGGGGAAGAAGTGACTGAAGAAGAGACCGAGATGGAAACATGGAATCTGCCAGGCTGCCACACTGTGGAACTCAAGAAAGGAGTCAACAAAGAGTGGGTCTTCGAGTCTAGTAATAAGTATCCCCCCTCCCCGGAGTCTGTAATGGCCCAAATGAGGCGTCTTACCATCGCAATGTCTGTTGTAATCACTCCAAGCAAAGTTAATGAAAATATGACTAGTTCTGCTTACTCGAATGCACTTAATGAATGTGATGATCATGAAATACCAATTGAATTGCTAAAATTATTTGAAAAAGAAAAGGAATCTACATGTAAAATCATTGAGGACACTCTAACGATTAATCTAGGAAATGAAGATAATCCTCAAAATGTTTTTATTTGCTCTACACTTAGCAGAGAAGAAAGCAAAGAATTAATCAATCTATTAAATGAATTCAAAGATGTTTTTGCATGGTCTTACAATGATATGCCAGGTATCAATCTAGAAATAGTCCAACACCATATCTCCCTCTTCCCTAATTAAAAACCTGTAAAACAAAAATTGAAGCGAATGAGGCCTGAATGGGCGCTTAAGGATAAAAAGCAAGTCGATAAGCAATTGAGAGCCGAATTCTTGATGGTCACCGAGTACCCTGAGTGGATCACCAATATTGTGCTTGTCCCAAAAAAGGACGGTCGTGTTAGGGTTTGTGTCGACTTCTGGGATTTGAACAAAGCTAGCCCTAAGGACGATTTCCCTTTACCCCACATTGATGTGTTAGTGGACAATACCGTGGGGCATGAGCTTTTATCGTTTATGGATGGTTTCTTAGGTTATAACTAGATTCTCATGGCACCTGAAGATAGATAAAAAAAAACCACTTTCATCACACCATGGGGTACATACTGCTATAGGGTGATGCTGTTTTGGCTCAAAAATGCGGGAGCAATGTACCAGCAGGCCGCCACCATATTGTTGCACGACATGATCCACAAGGAAGTAGAGGTCTATGTGGACGGTATGATTATAAAATCTAAGGAGAGTAAAGGACACTTGGGAGCGTTGAGAAAGTTCTTCGGAAGGTTAAGAGAAATTAGAATGAGGCCAAACCCGCATAAGTGCACCTTCGTAGTCACCACCAAAAAGTTGTTAGGATTCCTTATCAATCATAGGGGAATAGAGGAGAACCCGACCAAAATAAAGGCAATAGTTGAAATGTAGCCGCCAAAGAATGAGAAATAATTGAGGGGGTGTGGACACCGGGCTTCCACCGCTTCGTTATGTTTTGAAGCTTGTTTGATTTTGATCAAAGAAAGAGAAAAGGGTCTGTTGAAAACAGATACAGAGTCGCCACTTGGTCTTTAAGGAACCAAGAAACCTAATTTGACTCACCCAAATGGATAAAGGGCATCGGTCCTTCATAACCAAAGAACTTGGCTCGGGGTTTTGGTACGAGAGAGGAAGGAGCCTTTGTCGCGACTAAAACACCCTCAACTCGCCCCGTCTTTCGACGGGCCTCAATTAGCATCCAAATAATCATCTTATACTATGTATGGTTCGACAATTAATACTATGGTAATATATTACATCACATAAGATTTAAAATTGGAAGATCAAAAGATAAAATATCATTCATAAGATCTAAGCCATGTATCACACAATGCAAAGTGAAAGATCACACAAATAAACCTAGGAAAAATCGTCTAATCATATATCAAGTAATAAAGTTTCCTTAATCTAAAGGGGACATGAGTTGTTCTTGAAACAAATAAACAAAGAAATCAAAATATGCTTAGCAAGCTAGTATGATGCATGTTATTCCTTGAGAAAAAGAAGATCTCTCAATCCCCGGGACGGATGAGAAAGGATGATTAGGTCGAGGGGAAGCATGAACGTGTGACCATAATTATTCCTTATAATCTTCTTAGATTAGGAGTTACAAAAACCCCAAATCTTTGCATGGATGCAATGTATGTATCTAAAATGTGCCAAGGTTGTAGTGTGCTTTGTCCATGGATTCCTAGAATGACTTAGAAGTCTAAAATGTGTATGAATGGATGGATGAAATCAAAATGGGATATGTACAAATGTAGTATGAACTACTTCCTAAGATATGAACTAATTTGGAAGGCATATAAGCATCAAATCAAAGAATGAAAGTTAAAATGTGCTTGCTGTGAATAGTGGACAGAACAGTAACTAGATCTTTGGAAAATTGAAAAGAGGGGTTAGGAATGTTTTCAATGCATGATTTTTTATGGAGATGTTCCTTATTGTGTCTAGAACACAACCCAAAAAGAGAATCTTTGATAACTACTACATATTGAGAGAAATCATATAAACAACAAAGGTCACTCAGAAACAGAGTCCGTACTGTCGACTGAAATGTTAGAAAATCTTAGAAAATGAAAACAAATGATCTGGAGGCCCATTTTATACAGAAAGTTCCCTAAGACATTGAAGTTTAAGGGAAAAATAAGTTAGGACCACCCCTTTTGGAAAAGGTTTCTGAAAAAAAAGTTAGAAGTCAACCAAGCTGCTGTGACAACAGAGGCAGAATATCTGGAGAGAATGTTTGGGTCCAAATGGACCATTTTCAAGTACTTCCAAGTCAAACCAAAAATCATGGGTGTTCTCCAATGAGTTAGGAAGACTTTCCAAGTGGTCTTGAATCTATATGTTGAGTATTGAGTTCTAGAGAAATCTTTGAACTCAGCTCACTCACTGTTTTGACTCACTGTTTTGAAGATTTTGGGGAAAATAAGGTTTTCTTTCTTGAAATCAAAATGAGAGGGATTGAGGGGGGTTTTGAAATAGAGGTTTTGAAAGTGTATTTTTAATACTCAATAAAGATTATGACCACTTAAAATGCCAACATTCAACTCATCATCAAGAACCTCCAAGATTGTTGGAGAGACTTATTTTTATTTGAGCATAACTTCAATACACTCCAAGGATACCTTGGAGGTATTGAAGTTATGATCATCATCTATCAAACATGTTTTTGAGGTCAAGAGCTACTATCCATAAGGATTCACTCACCCCAAACTTCATGTCATCATTTAGATGATGATGAACTAGTAAGTAAATAATGAAAATCAAAAAGAAATGAGGTGAGAAGAGATGAACATTATATAAACAAGCAAGTAAATAACAATCAATAGATGATAATCAATGTGATTTTGGACTTGTAGCTTGGTGTTTCACTCATAGATTTTGACATTTAGACATGGAAGTAGCTTCCTAACTCAAGAATGCTCAAGAATGGTGATTGGGGGTGTTTGGGATATGAAGTATAAGAGAGGTAATGGAAGAACACAAGATTAAAACTCACTTTCTATAGCAAAATAGTAGGATGAAGCTCCTTTTCTCTGTTCTAAACCTATCTCTATCTCTCTTACTCTCTATAACTTTTCAAGCTTTTGCACTTGGCCCCCCCCAAAATGAAGAGTAATGGGGGGTTTATATAGGCTAATTTGGGGTGATTTTGGGATTTTTAGAAGTGTTCTCATTGGTCCCAAACATCTGTGAACATAAAACTACGTCGTTTTGGTTTCCAATTAATCAAATTGGACCCCCAAAAAAATTACAAAAATGGACTCTGCGAGGGTTGAGTGCCGCGGCGGCACTGTGCCTGTGCCGCGGCAGCAGTGGGCCAGTGCCGCGGCGGCACTGCTCCGCAGACGCCCAAAAATTTACGTTTAGGCCCCCAGAGGTTCCGGTATTTGCGAAAAGGCCCTATTTCGTCCGAAATTTACTAAAAATGCGTATGAACTCCAAACTGAGGTTGTGATATACCGTTGGAAAGGTAATGGAGTCTACTTTACATAACAAATAGTTCGGGAATAGGTCACTTTGAAAAGTTTTGCGGTATTCGCGATAAAAGCCGATTTGGTCGTCTTTTTCGCCTTCAGAAATTCAAAATAAATTCGTTTTAAATCCAGGAATTATGTGCGATATATCGTTGGAAAGCCATTGATATCTAGTATCCATGAAAAATATTTGAAAATTGTTTCGGTGCCCCGATTTCAAAGTCAAATCTTGGTCAAACTGGTCAAATCTGGGATTCCTGGGAAGTTCTGGGAACCTCCGGGAGCTCCCAGGAGCCGACGTTTTCGCTCGATTCTCTTTTAAAACTCATTTTAATACTTTTCTAATGATTCCGGTGAATTCAGACAATTTTGGTCAAACTTGGTCAAACTCTGGTCAAACTTGGTCAAACCGGTCAACGGGGACTTTCGGGGAACTTCCGGGACTTCCGGGGGTCTCTGGGAGTTGACGATTTCTTCCGGTTTTACTTAAAAACTCATTTTATCATTTTTCTTATGACATAGCATGTTTTCAGAACTTCGGGACCAAATCTGGGAGTCATCGGGCTTTCAGGGGCATTTTGGTCAATCTGAGCATTCTGAGAGATAGAGCTGACTTCCGAGAGTCCTTTTGAGTCTTTTACGATCATTGTGAACCACCAAGCTATGGGTCTCCTAAATCTGATAGCCGACAAAATGGGGTGTCTACAGTTTGCCCCTCTTTGGCAGGAACTTACGAGGCAACGCATGTCGCAAGCGAGTGCCAAAGTTTTAAAGAGACAGTACTTTTTGGAGGCTATAGATTTAGGATAAAAAGCGTTGCAAAAGATGCAATGATGCTGAGGCTAGTGATGGTTGTGCTCTGCGTGAGCTGCCTACGTATCCCAAGGGGAATCAGACCAGGACGTAGTTCAGGGCACAAAGGAACAAATCACACATGCACAACAAGACATGCGGATGCTATGCTATGAGGATGATATGCAATGCATGGATGTGATATGAATTGTGTCATGACTCCTATCATGTCTAGTGTTATGATCCTAGTATAAGCAGGTGCTATGGGGTGTGCCACTCCGAGTGGGCTGGTGTCGTGCTGGTGCTTCTGACTATGATGCAGTTATTGACCCGAATAGGGATACCAAGATTTTAGAAGGCTCTGAGTCTAGGGGCAAACTTCTGAGTTTTGGGAAGTGTGCTTCGTAAGAGAACGTAATTGGGTGTGGGGTCTCAGAGGACTATAATCAAAGACGCCTTTTGGCAAATAACCGACGGACACGGGAGCCCTGGAAATTAAGAGACGGACACAGAAGTCAAGGGATGATCATGAAATCCTGAGATGTCACGCGATGAACATGGAAGCTCCATAGCATATTTTGAATTAGAGCGATGATGACTAATGAACCGACGATGTTTGAATCGAGATAATGAGTCGACAATGGACTACTGTGATTGAACTGACGGTGTACGAATCCGCTGAGGATTAATCTGAATCTGCTGGGGATGAAGCGACTCTTTCTGGGATCTCAACCGCTTCTCTTGATCAAATCTTGCGGGCCGGTCGGGGCCTCCAGGAGCCGGTATCTTTCCGCTTCTGTCCTTGGGGGATGATGCGGGGTTCTCGGGGAATCTCTTTTCTTGATCAGAAGCCAGGACCCAACTCTGAATCTCTCACGGTTGATCAAATCTTGCGGTGCTCAATCCAAGAGGGCCGGTCGGGGCCTCCGGGAGCTGGTATCTTTCTGCTTCTGTCCTCAGGGGATGATGCAGGGTTCTCGGGGAATCTCTTTTCTTGATCGGGAACCGAGACCCATCTCTGAATCTCTCACGGTTGATCAAATCCTGCGGTGTTCAATCCAAGAGGGCCGGTCGGGGCCTCCGGGAGCTGGTATCTTTCTTCTTTTGTCCTCGGGGGATGATGCGGGGTTCTCGGGGATGGTCTGTGGCAGTTAAGGTTTTGATATTGAAAGAGGAGGGTGATGGACTTATGTTGTTTTAAGATGAAAGAAGGTCATCAACGGCCACTCATGGACTTATGTTGGACAGATGAAAGAAGATCATCAACAGCCACTCATGGACTTATGTTGCTAGGAGAAAGGAAGATCATCAATAGCCACTCATGGACTTATGTTGCATGAAGAAAGACGAAAGATCAACAGCCACTCATGGACTTATGTTGCTAGGAGAAAGGAAGATCATCAACAGCCACTCATGGACTTATGTTGCATGAAGAGATATGAAAGATCAACAGCCACTCATGGACTTATGTTGCTAGGAGAAAGGAAGATCATCAACAGCCACTCATGGACTTATGTTGCATGAAGAGATATGAAAGATCAACAGCCACTCATGGACTTATGTTGCTAGGAGAAAGGAAGACCATCAACAGCCACTCATGGACTTATGTTGCATGAAGAGATATGAAAGATCAACAGCCACTCATGGACTTATGTTGTAGGAGAAAGGAAGATCATCAACAGCCACTCATGGACTTATGTTGCATGAAGAGATATGAAAGATCAACAGCCACTCATGGACTTATGTTACTAGGAGAAAGGAAGATCATCAACAGTCACTCATGGACTTATGTTGCATGAAGAGATATAAAAGATCAACAGCCACTCATAGACTTATGTTGCTAGGAGAAAGGAAGAAAGATCATCAACAGCCACTCATGGACTTATGTTGCATGAAGAGATATGAAAGATCAACAGCCACTCATGGACTTATGTTGTAGGAGAAAGGAAGATCATCAACAGCCACTCATGGACTTATGTTGCATAAAGAGATATGAAAGATCAACAGCCACTCATGGAATTATGTTGCTAGGAGAAAGGAAGATCATCAACAGCCACTCATGGACTTATGTTGCATGAAGAGATATGAAAGATCAACAGCCACTCATGGACTTATGTTGCTAGGAGAAAGGAAGAAAGATCATCAACATCCACTCATGGACTTACGTTGCATGAAGAAAGATGAAAGATCAACAGCCACTCATGATGTTGCTAGAAGATGATGGTTAACTTTTGGCGGTTTGGAAAGGGATGAAATTTTCATTTGCCCTAAGTTTGGACACTTCTCATGCTGACGCCTTGTCTGGGCAGTAATGATGTTTGGTACTCCTGCTTGTATTGTCATTGGAATACTCTTTATAACTTGATTTGAAAAATTCATTATTCGTCACTGTTGACTTACACATTTGAGACTATAACCGACTCTTTTCCTGAAAAAGACTATGACAGACTCAAAACTGACAGATACCGACACGCGAGGGTGACACATTTGACACCAAAATGAAACAAGCTCGACTTGCCAAAACTTGATGCGCTCTTGTCATAAATGATGTACCATTTCTCTTTTGTGTTTACTTCTCACCTTAACGTGGCATCACTTTGATGGTGAATCTTTATTTTTGAAAATTCCTCCCTACTGATCTAATCAAATTCTTTGCTTCTCCCATGATGTGCTTTGAATTAGTGCCTTAGCTTATGGGATAAAAGATGCTCCATTTCCAATCAGTTCAAGACAATGCTTGTGACTTGAAGGCTTATAGGGATTGGGTGGAAAACAAAGTTTGCCCCTAGTTTGAAGGGCATGAAGTGGGATCGATAGGCAAAATGAGGTAAATGACCGAAGTTTGGCCCTAGTTTGGAGGAAGGTTCATTGGAGGTTTTGGGCAAACGAGGTAGGTGACCAAAGTTTGCCCCTTGTATGAAGGGTAGATAGTAAAAGTCAGGCAAATGAGGCAGGTAACCGAAGTTTGCCCCTAGTGTGGAAGGTGATTTCTGGCTTGAGGCAAGGACCATGACTTTAATCTCTCAAATTCTCATAACTTTTGCCTAAGCACCAGTGAGGTGACCTAACGGGCTCTTTTCTCTCTTTTGTTATTGCTCACCTTGGATTTAGCTCTAATTTTTTCCTAGGCGTCCTTTCGGATTTTCGACCTAGCGAGCCATCCTTCTTTTTCTTTTTTTTTTAAAAGTCTGCCTACGTACCCCCAAGTGGGGATCAGGTCCAACATAGTTCGGGCCGAAGCTTGAAAGAAATTGGGCTATTTTTATGGGTGGAGCGACCGAACCGATGTGGTTGCCTACGTATCCCCGAGTGGGAATCAGGTCGAGCGTAGTTCAAGGCAAGGCTTGAAGGAAATTGGTATGATTATGATGGTGTTGACCGAACTGATGTGGTTGCCTACGAATCCCCGAGTGGGAATCAGGTCGAGCGTAGTTCAAGGCAAGGCTTGAAGGAAATTGGTATGATTATGATGGTATTGACCGAACCGATGTGGTTGCCTACGTATCCCCGAGTAGGAATCAGGTCGAGCATAGTTCAAGGCAAGGCTTGAAGGAAATTGGTATGAATATGATGGTGTTGACCGAACCGATGTGGTTGCCTACGTATCCCCGAGTGGGAATCAGGTCGAGCGTAGTTCAAGGCAAGGCTTGAAGGAAATTGGTATGATTATGATGGTGTTGACCGAACCGATGTGGTTACCTACGTATCCTCGAGTGGGAATCAGGTCGAGCGTAGTTCAAGGCAAGGCTTGAAGGAAATTGGTTTGAGGTATGAGGGTTTTTCAAACCAATCGTCAAAGAAGTTCAAACTTGAGCCACTTGTGGTAGCTTTGAATAAAAGGATTCAGTTTCAATCTCCCCTTCTTTTCTTCTTCTTTTTCTTTTTGTTTTGAGGATTGATCCTTTTCACTTTCGCCTAGCCAGTCAATTTTGCTTTTTATGTAGTTGATTCTTGTGAGATCTTTTGATTGCAATCTCAGAATTCCGGAATGTGCATGTCAGCTCTCGGAATTTATTTATGGTTGTTCCGAGCCTTTTAAAATATGATCTAGACACATTCTCATGATGTACCTTGAAGTTCACAATTCTCTGTATCACCAAAATCTTCTTTCTTTCATTTTCTCCATCATTTTGACTGGCTAAGTTCAGATCTTGGAAATCGATACCTTTTTGGCTCTAACTTTTGCCTAGGTGCCCTTTCGGGTTTTCAACCTAGCGAGCTTTTTCTTTTCTTTTCTTTTCTTCTTTTTATTTTTCTTTTTCTTTTTTTTTTTTTTAAAGTGGAGATGAAACTTGCTAAAATGTTTGGCTACCATCAAGGACTAAGTCTGTATTGCTTTCAATCGGACAGATTGCATGGCTCCCAATTGGATTGGACTTAAGGCTTTGAAATGGTGGAAGAAGGGTGTTGGGCAAGCCCCAAGTCAGTTTCAAGTATGTCTTTTCAAGATTGAGGTAAGAGCATCTTTAAATTCTTAAAGTAAGACTATTCAATTCCCAGCTCTTCATCAGTGTCAGCATGAAATCGACTTTAACCTTTCAGGAATCTTTTTTGTTTTGTTGTAGAAGAATTATTAGCAGAGTAATATCCATGGTAATTTGAAAAGTGACACTTCAGTTTAGTGATTCATGCATTTATGACTAGGCACATCAGATTAAGCAAAATGAGATTTCATTCCATCAATAGAGAAGCTTTACAGACTTATTAACAACTCGATGATAGACAGACTTGATCACAAGACTAGAATTGAAATGGACTCGGAACATAGAACAGACTCAACTTGACTTGACCTGGTCTTAAATGGAGTGTCTTTACAACCCATTTATTAAATTTTTTAGCAGAAGTTCCAAACACCATCACTTTACCGCGTAGCTTCAACATTCATTAGCATCGACGGAAGGGATCATTCGATCGGTTGGTCCAAGCCAAGATAGTGGATTGGATTGGGGTGCGGCGCATCATCTAAGAGATCCTGAATTGAGTGACGGAGCCTCTTACAGTTATCGGTCTCATGGCCTTGGTCTTGGTGGTAATCACAATACTTGGATTCATTATACCCAGGAGGTGGGTGATTAGGAGGCTTACTGGGCTCCAAAGGTACAAGGTGGCCCTTTTGAACAAGGTGATTGAGAGCGGAGGATAAGCTCATGTCAAGTGGTGTGAAGACTCTTTGGTTTCCTTTCTTGTACCTCTTACTGTAGTCATTTTGGCTTGATGATGGGCTTAAGGCATTGACATCTAGGCTCTCTTGATCTTCACCAAAGGTGTGGGGTCTCTTCTCCTTTTTCAGTGACCCAGCTCCATTGATTTTGCCTTCACAGATAGCATCCTTGATTCTAGTTCCAACCTCAAACAACTCTTCAAATGTTGAGATGGACTGGTAGAATAGTTTTTCATGGTATACTGGTTGCAGGTTCTTGACCAGCATACGTACTTGCTCTTTCTCAACAGGCCTGTAGATCATTTGGGCTACTTTATTCCTCCATCTGCTCAAGAATGCAGTGAAGGACTCATTAAAATTCTGCCTGGTAGTTTCCAGATCTCGGATGGTGACATCAAGCTCTTGGTTATAGGAGTAGTGATCAATGAAAGTTCTAGCAACATCTTCCCAAACTCGGGTCTTGGAAGTTTTAAGGGTTAGGAACCAGGATAGTGCGGCTTTCTGGAGGGTTTGAGGGAACAACATAGCTATGTGCTCATGGGTGCAGCCCATTGACTGGAAAATGCTCATACAAAACTTCACGTAGCTCTTCGGATTTCCAGTTCCGTCAAAATGGTCGATTTCAGGCATCTTGAAGTTCTCGGGTAGCCTCACCTTGTTGGGCTCAAACAATCCTTCCAGATCTAACATGTAATCGTCGACTCCCTTACTCTTCCTTAGTATGTTCTCAAGCTTGTCGACCTTGTCCATTTTCTCTTGGAGCTTTTTCTCATATACAGGCGGTGGGACCCCTTGAAACCATTCTTCTTCCCCATTGTTCTCGGGATGCGGTCCAAATCCAGGCGGTGGTGGTGGCATGAACCCTTGTGGTGGTGGGAACCTAGATGGGTACTGTGGTTTCTGTTGTCGGAACTCTTCCATAAATTTCAAAACTTGAGTCAGCCGATCTGACTGTTGATTGATTAATTCAGTGACCTTGGCTTCCAAAGTTTCCTGATTCATGTTGAATTTTCTCGGTGGACTGATTCTAACCAAATGACTGTTCGAACTTCTGACCTAGGATGGGGATCTCAGTGGCTGATTTTGGGAATCTATAATGACCTATAGATTTGAGAGGAGTGTATCAGATTCTGATAGTGATGACTACAGAGACAATGACAGTAAGGTTAAGGAAGATGGACTGACTTATGTACAGACTGACTGAGATAGTGTGCGCAGACTGATGAGAATGGTGCATGCACATGAGACAAGCATGCGGATGCAAGCCCTAATCTATATGATGCCCCTACTTCTAACAGATAGCAGTTAAACAAATAAGGTCCTAGCCATACAGAGTGTGCTAACCTTACTTTCCAGTATGATCACCAAGGGATAACAGGGATTTCCGGGATACTTTGGGAATTTCGGATAGAGTTTCTGGGAGAAACATGGGTTTGGAAGATTCGGAGAAATTTGTAGAAGTCATTTGAGTTTCTAGGAGAAATAAGGATTTCTAGTTGATTTGGACTGAGCTTCTAGGAGAAACTGGTATTTTGGGTATTTCTGAGAAATATGGATAGAGTTTCCAGGGGGAACAAGTATATCTGGGCATTTCTGGGTGATTTGGGCAGAGATGCTGGGATTTTTGGAGAATCTGGGAGATTTGGGCAGAGCTTCTGGGAAAACAGGTACTTTGGATATTTCTAGGAAATTTGGATAGAGTTTCTGGGAGATAGGACAGAGTTTCTGGGAGAAACTGGGATTTCTGGGAAATCAGGGAGATTTAGACAGAGTTTCTAGAAAAAACTGGTTAATATGGTTATATCTGGGATATCTGGACAGAGTTTCTGGGAGGAACAGGTTATGATGGTGATCATACTGTCTAGCTAGTTTTCATACTCCTATGTCCTAGGATCAACAAACAAGGTTTGCGGTGTATATCTTTGTGAACATGGAGCAGACATCCTTGTCATGGTGCCTAGGCAGGTCAACTCAATGTGATCACATGTGAGTGATTGCCTTGGGAATCATAAGAAAGATGTTCTGTTCTATGCCACATAAGCGTCTACACCGCGCAGGTAATCCCGTCAGGGCATACAGTAGTTATATCACATTGTCCTATCTGAAAAGATAAATGAACAGTCCTATGAAAGGTTCTACAGGAATCTATATGCAAAGGCTGGGTTTAGTCAAAGAGGGTCCGTTGACGAGAATTCCAATATACCGTCAGGGAGACAGTACGGAGGTTTTTACTCTTTTTGATATACCTTGGAAGGTACAGTATCAACGGTGACTTGTGCCCTGGCACAGCAAGACCTGAACAATGTCAGCGCCGCGTTTCAGACACAGTCGAGAGGGTAAAATGCAGAGTGCAATGCGGTGAACCATACACAGTAAAAAGATGATTTTAAGGATGCTTCTTATGAGTCAAACCTCTGTATTATTTTGTTTTAAAATAAAAATCCCCAGCAGAGTCGCCAGATTGTGGACACCGGGCTTCCACCGCTTCGTTATGTTTTGAAGCTTGTTTGATTTTGATCAAAGAAAGAAAAAAGGGTCTGTTGAAAACAGATACAGAGTCGCCACTTGGTCTTTAAGGAACCAAGAAACCTAATTTGACTCACCCAAATGGATAAAGGGCACCGGTCCTTCATAACCAAAGAACTTGGCTCGGGGTTTTGGTACGAGAGAGGAAGGAGCCTTTGTCGCGACTAAAACACCCTCAACTCGCCCCGTCTTTCGACGGGCCTCAATTAGCATCCAAATAATCATCTTATACTATGTATGGTTCGACAATTAATACTATGGTAATATATTACATCACATAAGAAACTTGAAATTGGAAGATCAAAAGATAAAATATCATTCATAAGATCTAAGCCATGTATCACACAATGCAAAGTGAAAGATCACACAAATAAACTTAGGAAAAATCGTCTAATCATATATCAAGTAATAAAGTTTCCTTAATCTAAAGGGGACATGAGTTGTTCTTGAAACAAATAAACAAAGAAATCAAAATATGCTTAGCAAGCTAGTATGATGCATGTTATTCCTTGAGAAAAAGAAGATCTCTCAATCCCCGGGACGGATGAGAAAGGATGATTAGGTCGAGGGGAAGCATGAACGTGTGACCATAATTATTCCTTATAATCTTCTTAGATTAGGAGTTACAAAAACCCCAAATCTTTGCATGGATGCAATGTATGTATCTAAAATGTGCCAAGGTTGTAGTGTGCTTTGTCCATGGATTCCTAGAATGACTTAGAAGTCTAAAATGTGTATTAATGGATGGATAAAATCAACATGGGATATGTACAAATGTAGTATGAACTACTTCCTAAGATATGAACTAATTTGGAAGGCATATAAGCATCAAATCAAAGAATGAAAGTTAAAATGTGCTTGCTGTGAATAGTGGACAGAATAGTAACTAGATCTTTGAAAAATTGAAAAGAGGGGTTAGGAATGTTTTCAATGCATGATTATTTATGGAGATGTTCCTTATTGTGTCTAGAACACAACCCAAAAAGCCAATCTTTGATAACTAATACATATTGAGAGAAATCACATAAACAACAAAGGTCACTCAGAAACAGAGTCCGTACTGTCGACTGAAATGTTAGAAAATCTTAGAAAATGAAAACAAATGATCTGGAGGCCCATTTTATACAGAAAGTTCCCTGAGACATTGAAGTTTAAGGGAAAAATAAGTTAGGACCACCCCGTTTGGAAAATGTTTCTGAAAAAGAAGTTAGAAGTCAACCAAGCTGCTGTGACAACAGAGGCAGAATATGTGGAGAGAATGTTTGGGTCCAAATGGACCATTTTCAAGTACTTCCAAGTCAAACCAAAAATCATGGGTGTTCTCCAATGAGTTAGGAAGACTTTCCAAGTGGTCTTGCATCTATATGTTGAGTATTGAGTTCTAGAGAAATCTTTGAACTCAGCTCACTCACTGTTTTGACTCACTGTTTTGAAGATTTTGGGGAAAATAAGGTTTTCTTTCTTGAAATCAAAATGAGAGGGATTGAGGGGGGTTTTGAAATAAAGGTTTTGAAAGTGTATTTTCAATACTCAATAAAGATTATGACCACTTAAAATGCCAACATTCAACTCATCATCAAGAACCTCCAAGATTGTTGGAGAGACTCATTTTTATTTGAGCATAACTTCAATACACTCCAAGGATACACCTTGGAGTGTATTGAAGTTATGATCATCATCTATCAAAACATGTTTTTGAGGTCAAGAGCTACTATCCATAAGGATTCACTCACCCCAAACTTCATGTCATCATTTAGATGATGATGAACTAGTAAGTAGATAAAGAAAATAAAAAAGAAATGAGGTGAGAAGAGATGAACATTATATAAACAAGCAAGTAAATAACAATCAATAGATGATAATCAATGTGATTTTGGACTTGTAGCTTGGTGTTTCACTCATAGATTTTGACATTTAGACATGGAAGTAGCTTCCTAACTCAAGAATGCTCAAGAATGGTGATTGGGGGTGTTTGGGATGTGAAGTATAAGAGAGTAATGGAAGAACACAAGATTAAAACTCACTTTCTATAGCAAAATAGTAGGAGGAAGCTCCTTTTCTCTGTTCTAAACCTATCTCTATCTCTCTTCTTCTCTATAACTTTTCAAGCTTTTGCGTTTGGCCCCCCCCAAAATGAAGAGCAATGGGGGGTTTATATAGGCCAATTTGGGGTGGTTTTGGGATTTTTAGAAGTGTTCCCATTGGTCTCAAACATCTGTGAACATAAAACTACGTCGTTTTGGTTTTCTATTAATCAAATTGGACCCCCAAAAAAATTATAAAAATGGACTCTGCGAGGGTTGAGTGCCGCGGCGGCACTGTGCCTGTGCCGCAGCAGCAGTGGGCCAGTGCCACGGCGGCACTGCTCCTCAGACCCCCAGAAATTTACGTTTAGGCCCCCAGAGGTTCCGGTATTCGCGAAAAGGCCCTATTTCGTCCGAAATTCACTAAAAATGCGTATGAACTCCAAACTGAGGTTGTGATATACCGTTGGAAAGCTAATGGAGTCTACTTTACATAAAAAATAGTTCGGGGATAGGTCACTTTGAAAAGTTTTGCGGTATTCGCGATAAAAGATGATTTGGTCGCCTTTTTCGCCTTCGAAAATTCAAAATAAATTCGTTTTAAATCCAGAATTATGTGCGATATACCGTTGGAAAGATATTGATATCTAGTATCCATGAAAAATAATTGAAAATTGTTTCGGTGCCCCGATTCCAAAGTCAAATCTTGGTCAAACTGGTCAAATCTGGGATTCCCGGGAAGTTCTGGAAACCTCCGGGAGCTCCCAAGAGCCGACGTTTTTGCTCGATTCTCTTTTAAAACTCATTTTAATACTTTTCTAATGATTCCGGTGAATTCAGACAATTTCGTTCAAACTTGGTCAAACTCTGGTCAAACATGGTCAAACCTTGGTCAAACTGGTCAACGGGGACTTTCGGGGAACTTCTGGGACTTCCGGGGGTCTCTGGGAGTTGACGATTTCTTCTGGTTTTACTTAAAAACTCATTTTATCATTTTTCTTATGACATAGCATGTTTTCAGAACTTCGGGACCAAATCTGGGAGTCTTCGGGCTTTCAGGGGCATTTTGGTCAATCTGAGCATTCTGAGAGATAGAGCTGACTTCCGAGAGTCCTTTTGAGTCTTTTACGATCATTGTGAACCACCAAGCTATGGGTCTCCTAAATCTGATAGCAGACAAAATGGGGTGTCTACAGGGGGTTCCTAGGAAGAATACAGTTCATAAGCCGCTTTATCTCAAAACTCACCCTGACATGTGACCTGATTTTTAAGCTACTTAGGAAAGGAGAGAAGTTTGAGTGGGATACCCTATGCCAAAAAGCCTTCGATATGATCAAAGCCTATCTCCAAAATCCACCTGTCTTGTCACCGCCCATACCTAGAAGGCCTTTATTGTTATACCTTTCTGTGTTCGAAGATTTGATGGGGTGTATGTTGGCCCAAGAAGGAGAAGAGGGGCACGTAGAGAAAGCCATTTATTATTTGAGTAAGAGGATGACCGGATATGAGCTGAAATACTTACCCTTAGAGCAAGCCTGTTGGGCCTTGGTCTGGTGTACTCGTCGCCTCAGGCACTACATGCTAGCCTTACCCATAACCCTAATTTCCCGAATGGACCCACTTAAATACCTATTCAAAAAACCCATCCTAACTAGTAGAATTTCCCGGTGGACCATGATGTTGGCTGAATTCGATATCAAGTATGACACTTCCAAATCCGTGAAAGGAAGAGCTATCACCAAATACCTAGCCGATCTTGCCATAGAGTCCGGAGAAAAAGGTGAGTTTTGATTCCCAGATGAGGGAGTAATGGGGATAGAGGAAAACTTATGGAAAATGTATTTTGATGGGGCAGCTAACCAACTAGGCTATGGGGTTGGAATCATCCTTGTAGCACCGGACAGGACCCTGACCCCTTTAGCCGTCAAGCTTAAGTACAACTCAACCAATAACATGGCAGAATACGAAGCATGCATAGTTGGGATGGAAGTAGCAGTGGCCTTAAAAGTAGAAAGGATCGATGTTTTCGGAGATTCCAATTTGATCATATCTCAAGTACGGGGTGATTGGAGTTGAAGCATGAGAAGTTGAGACCCTACCACGATTATCTAGAGAGTTTGAAGGTGCAATTTAAGAGGATATCATTCTATTATCTTCCCTATGAAGAAAACCAGCTAGCCGACTCCCTAGCGTCCTTAGCCTCGATGATACAAATCCCCTCGGGAGACACCATGCACCATGATCTTATTATCCATAGAAATAAGGGACCAACCATCATTTGAGATGATCGCAACCCTAGAAGATGAAGGGGAAGTGCCTTGGTAAAAGGATGTTTGGAATTTCATCAAGGAAAGTGAATACCCCGAAGGAGCTTTAGAGAAGGATAGGAAGGCGATTCGAAGATTTTCTGCCCAATTTATGATCTATGCAGACAAGCTGTGGAAAAGGTCGTATACCGGGTATAATCTAGAATGCTTGCATGGAAGTGAGGCTAATGATGGAGCAAATACACGAAGGAGTTTGCAGACCCCACATGAATGGGCATATGTTGGCAAAGAAGGTAATCCGACAAGGGTATTATTGGATCACCTTGGACAAAGATTGCTGTGAATACGTTAGGAGATGCCATAAGTGCCAGATCCATGCAAACCTGATGCACACCCCGCCTTCCCAACTTTATAGCATGATCAAACCTTGTCCATTTTCTGTGTGGGGTATTAACATTATCGGCGAAATTTTTCCAAAAGCCTCCAATGGACATTGGTACATAATTGTGGCAATCGATTATTTCACCAAATGGGAAAAAGTTGCGTCATATGCAACTCTGAAGGCTAAAGATGTGGTGAGCTTTATAGAGAAGAACACAATTGTAGATATGGGGTCCCAAATGAGTTTATCTCAGACCACAACAGCCATTTCTAAGGAAAAGTCATCCCACTCTTAGAGAAATACAAGATAACATGTCATCAGTCATCCCCGTACAGACCACAAATAAATGGGGCAGTGGAAGCAACAGATAAGAATGTCAAAGCAATCCTAGGGAAAATGACAGACACATATAAGGATTGGCACGAGAAGCTGCCTTTCGCACTATGGGGATACCAGACCTCCGTAAGAACCTCTATAGGGGCTACACCATATTCTTTGGTTTATGGGATGGAGCCTGTCCTTCCAGTCGAGGTAGAAATACCGTCTCTACGGGTTTTAGCAGAGTGTGAAGTGACTGAGCTAGAATGGATCCGGGGAAGGTATGAGGAGTTAATGTTGCTCGATGAGAAAAGGTTGGCTGCAATAAACCATACTTGAGGGTATCAGAAGAGGATATCTCGTGCTTTCAACAAAAAGGTTCGCCTAAGGAAGCTTGCTGAGGGTGACCTGGTCCTCAAAGAACTGAAAGTGCCTGTTTATGACCCTAGAGGAAAATTCAAACCCAACTGGGTCGGGCCGTACATCATTAAGACTCTCCTCTCTGGGGGAGCTGCCTATCTTATGGATCTAGACGAGGTTGAATTTAAGCAACCGATAAACCTCAATCGCCTCAAGAAATATTTTGCTTAAAACCATTCCTTTAAGAACTTCCTACCTTGATAAACTACGCTTGACCTGATTCCCGCTAGGGGGTACGTAGGCAACCTACTCGATTCGGTCATTAATAATCGTCCAAGCAGCACCTTCTGTCAAACCTTAACCTTACTACTGCGAACCTGATGCCCACTCAGGGATAAGTAGGCGGGCTCTAGAAAGCCTTCGATCCAAGAAAAACCCAAAGAAAACCCTATACAAAACTAGGGGCAAACTCGCGTTTACCTAGAATCACTTCAAAGCCCCAAAATCAGGGGCAAACTTCATTTGCTAAACTGAGGAACTCAAATAATACCTTAAGCCCATCTATGGATCCCCTGGCTATCGAAATAAGTACTATAAGGAAGCAAATGAGAATTCATGGTATAGAATGATTAAAGCTCTAAGCAACATTCAAAGCAAAGTAACGAAAAGCCAAGAAAATATATTAAAAGGAGGATCTTCAAAACCTAAGGATAGATCGAAAGAGTGAATACATTGGTTGAACATACATTGAACATTTCCTAAAAACATAAACATTCTTTGGAAAATCAGAAAATCACATTCAAAAGTGCAAGAAGGTAGGTAGAATTTGTCAGGTGTTTTGTGTAATAAAGCCTTGTCCTGTGTTTTACTTTTGTCTATGTATGTTTATGAAGTCTGTCTCTAGATTAGAGTCTGGATCTGAAGAAGGTACTCAGCAGTAGGCACGACTGAAGCTGGGGTTCTCCGGAAGGGGGCTACCACCCAGTCATACCAGGCCTCAATGAAAGCCTTCACAATGGAAGGCCGCATGACCGAACTTCTCGTAAAATTTGTAGTGATGACCTCAGTAACATCTTGGAGGAGTCCATACTGACGGACCACTCGTTCGGGGATGTAGAAAGTGGTAGCATGCAAGCCAGGCAACCAAATACCAGATCGCTCGGGGAGTCGTGCTGCAACAGAGCGATAAGCCCACTGGGGGCAGACCCAACATATATCACTGGGAAAAACGCCCCAGAGCCAACCGAGCCAAGCATCGGCAAAATGGAATAAGTGATGAACCTCCATATGATCATAGAGAAGGGACCCACGAAGATGCAACGGGTGTATAAAGAGGTCTAGACGCTCCATGAGCCAAACTTGTAGGACAAAAGGTGCCTCTACAGATAACATAGCCTCAGCAGTATGGGCACGGTCCAAACCAATCAAGGTTTCTCCAAGGATCAGCATAACGACGCTCTTCATCTCCTGTAGACCGCAAGCAATGGGAATGAGAATATCAAAAGATGACTAAAAGAGGAAGTAAGAGAGCATAGATATCGATAGCGCAATACACCGAATAATTTGATACCCGCCATCATAGGGGTCCCCCAGGGAAGAATAGACAGAGGAAAGATGCTCAAAGTCAATCTGACGGTTACGAATGAAAGAGCCAGCCACATTTTGAGATGTATGGAGAAGAGCAGCAAGGTGCTGAACATACCCAGCCTGTACCAGAGGAAACATTAGATTTACAGAAGGATCAATGTGCAGAGTAGCGCTAAAATCCTTAAACAAGGGGCAGATCTCCTGGGAGCCAAAGCAAAAGACGTGGAGAGAGGGATCCCAACACTGAATAGCAGCTTGAAACAAACCTTCGTTTAGAATCATTTGTCGGAAAGAGAAGAGGTCGTTTAGTCTGAAACACTCAAAGTTGAGCCTGCCAATGCCAGAGAGAGTATCCATCCATGGGAAGAGGATTTAGGAGCTAATGGGGGCCATTTGAGAAGAAGGTGATTGGAAGGAAAGAGTATTTTATGGAGTTGTGAAGGAAAAGGCTATAAATAGGAGTAGATCTGCCCGGAACATAGGGCGGCACTTGGTAAAGTAGAACGGCACTCGGGTAAGTGCCGTGAGGCAGTCCATAAAAGCCGTACGGTATTCACTGATTGCCGTTGCGGCATTCACTGAGTGCCGCAGAGGGCTAACCGAGTGCCGCATAGAGTTTTATGTTGGCCAGGGTTTGTTTGTAATGTTTTTAGCCCACCTGCAAATAGAAAACTGAATAAAAACAATAAACGTGTGCATCATGCATCACGTACAACAAGACCAAGCTATGGTCACATTCATTCATTCATTGATTCATGTAAAAGCAAAATTAATAAAAGCAAAAGGTTCCTTTGTCACAGAGAATTAAATAAAAGGATCAAGCCATGGTCACACATACGATGAGCAAAAATAAAAGCAGAAGAGGTAAGAATAGTCATAGTAAGAGTGTACAGATGCCTACCCTTCCTCGGCTATCCAGGAACCGTCATCAAAAATAAGAAAAGTGCATATGCAGTCATTTAAATGTATGTATCCTCCCCAAAACACTCATAAATAGAGTAATAAAAGAAAAGCGGAATCAGCCCCGGTCCCAGCCTCGGCCTTGAGTCTGGCGGGTGACACGTCTAAGAGGCTCCTCCTTTGACTCTGTGCCACTCGCGCTGCCCCCACTACCTCCGCCTCTGCCGCCATTGCCACCTCCTCTACCTCCACCACTGCTGCCTCCACCACGTCTAGCACCTCCATGAGCTCCGCCAGGCATTATCCCGAACTGCTGAAGCTGCTGCTTGAGCTCTCTTACCTGCAGGGCCAGAGTCCTGTTCGTTTCCTCCTAAGCGGATGAAACAATTCGAATAGCCAAGCTCGATTAAAAATGTTGGATGAAAATGCTAAAAGGGAAAGGTGTTAATGAAATGGGTAGTAAGAATTTACCAAGGCTCTCGCATGAGCCTTAGTAGATGCCCGCGCCCCATCAGCCTAACTCAGGAGATCAAATAAAAGAAGGATTAGAACATCAAATTTAGAAATGAAAAAAATCAAAGTTTTGAAAAATTACCCTCCACTCTCGACCGTAAATCCACTCTCTCGCGCTATGGGTATAGAGCAAGCCTTCCTCTGCATAGTCCCGCGGGATATGGTCGTACTGGAGTGGAATGGTTGGAGTGCCCGTATGATATCGGGGGATAGTAGTCGTGACCTGCTAACCATAGGAGGCTGTGCGAAGGCTCCAATACCAAGGTGGTAGGGCAGGGGCCCGGGTTGCAGCAGGAACGGACTACAAAAGAAAAAGGTGAAATTAGTGAGAGGAAGCATATGTGTATGATAAGAACTAAAAGAAAGACTGAAAAGTCAAAAGGATACTCACTCGGGTCATTTCCATCAAGGGGAAGTTCCTCATCAGCTTAGCAGCACGAAAAGCTGCGTACTCCTCGTGGGTCTCCAAAAACTCCTGGATAGAGAATCCGCCAGGGCAGTTGTGAGCGCAGAACCTTGGAGGATCTTAGTAGCTCTCATCGAGTCAGGCGGAGGATGTGGCACGAAATACCCAAGAGCCATCAGCGACTGCCGGGTCACTCTCTCTCCTAAGTACCACTCTCGGGCATCCGGACCATCCACAAGTATCCTCATCGGGTCTTACCCACCTGACTCATGTATCCCCTAAGGTGCAATAGGAAGCACGTCCACCCAGGGCTGCCATCTGACGTGCGGCTCTCTCAAATTCATCAGGAAGTTCCTGAACAAAATAAAATCGTGGGCCCCAGTCTTCCGTCTGACCCGTTCCTTTAGCCATTTAAGCCCTTGGGGAATAATGAGGGCGGACCCCGTCGCGTCTCAGGTGACATCATATAAAGATACTCGTGGGAGCAAATCTGCAAAAAAAAAAAAAAAAAAAAAAAAAAAAAGAGAAGAAAAGAAACATGAGTTTCAAGATTCATAAATAAAGAAATCGAAAGAGGAATGTAAGGTCTAATTCAAAAATGAAAATTAAAGAAAGAATAGAGGTGTACCTCCCACACTTTCCAGAAGCCACCAGTGGAGCACAACCGATCCCGAGGAATGTCTCCCATATGCTTGTACAGGATGGCTAATCCTGCACCGTCCTAATTGTACTGATAGATATGGTCCATGCGCTCGAGGGACCCACCAGTGCCACAAAAATCCTATCACCTCTAGTGCTCAACAGGGAGCACCCAAGCATGTACATAATGATCCTCGAGTCATCTGCTCTTCTGAGAAGCCCTCCTTATCCCTGAATATATCCATAAACCACTTGGCCGTGACCAAGGGCTCCTTGGGGATGACTCCTAGTAGTGGCAGCACCCGATTCCACTCTATCACCGTATCTAGATAACGGAGGTACTCCCCCCGAAGGGGATCCTAGTGATCATGCTGAAGTCGAGCAGGGTCATGGTCATCTCCCCAAACTCAAAATGGAATGTGTTGGAGGTGTCCCACTAGCGCTTGGCCAAGGCATGAATCTATTGAAGATCGTTGGAACTCTTCGTCAAAAGCTTGACGAAGTTTCCAAAGGCCGCAACATCAATAAACCACTTCAAGGTCTGATTTAGGAAGTCGTACCATGTGAAGCCATTGGCCAAGCTACTGTGCCCCTTCAACACATCGGGTTGAAGCTGCAAAGGTTATGAGATTCAATATCAGTAAAATAAAAAAAAAGAAGAAGAAGAAAGAAACAGAGCAAAAGAAGAATGAGTAATAAATAAGAACGAATGAATAATGAATAAGTGAAAATAGCGATTGGAGCGCTCGAAAAATTCTGCGGACATAACATTCGCATTCATGAGAAATATATGGAGTTTTGATGGCATGCATCGCATTCATGAGCTTCATGAGAAAAAAAATATATGTATATATATAAAAGGGTCAAGAACATTGAAATTGAACGTGAATGAATAAAGAGGCAGTCAGAACAATCCCACAAGCATAGCATCCGTATTTCTATAAAGTTTCATCATCGTACGCTCATTCATAAGGTTTGTTAAGAAAGTTTGAAAGGAATGGACTAAAGAATGAAAATGAATAAATAAACAATGATGAGAAAAGCGATCAAAACATTCGGGAGCCCAAAAGGCGAAGCGAATACATTAAAAAAGGTACATTTGAATAAATCAAAAGTAGGAGTATGATATCGTAGGTTGTGTTCATTAGGATTTTAAGCAAAATAATTGAAAAAAGGGAAAAAAGATTTAGAGGAGCATATACCTCTCATTTAAACGCTCATGCGGACAAATGTTTGTCCGGGTCCTGGAGGAGGAATGTGGGGTCAGAATGAGGGGTGGCCTTATAATTGGCCTTCTTTCTACTGCCTGAACCACTAGCCATGACCTGTCAAGAGAAAGGGAACTTAATATCAATCCTTTAAGAGAAATCAAGAAAAATAACCAAAATAGAGAGAATAATGAGATTCTGATCAAGAGGAATTAACCTGTAAGTCCTGATAGAACAATGCAAAAAAATATAAGAGAGGAAAAATCTCCAGAGGACTTCTGATTAGAAATATATGAGGATGGAATGAAAATGAAGTGAGAAACCTGCGTATAAGCTTTCTGCCTACTTAACGTAGCACTCAAAAAATGTGCGCGGCAGTTGGCGAACTGTTGTAAGGCAGTTGCTGAGAGTCGCTGTGGCACTCCGTGAGTGCCGCACGACAATCAGAACTGCTGCAAATTTGAGCGTGTGCCACGTTTAAGGCGGTTAAGAGACCTTTTGTTTTCACCCCCAAATTTCAAATGGGGTCCCAAATTTGAAATTTAACCCCCGAAATTTTCCCTCCTTCTGCGTTTTGGTCCCCAAAGGTGGTTTCCGAGACCATTATTTCCCCAATTTTGTGAAGTTGAAATTCTTTGTGTCCAATTGACTCCCGATTCTAGAATTTGGATTATTCTGGGTCAATTTGGCCCCTATTTTTAGGAATTTCAATTTCTTTGAGCTTGATTTTGGAAATTGAAAAGAGTTTAAGTTTGTTTGACTCTTGATTTTGAATACTGAAAAGAATTTAAGTCTATTTGACTCTTGATTTTAAATATTGAAAAGAATTTGAGTCTATTTGACTCCAGATTTTGAATATTGAAAAGAATTTGAGTCTATTTCACTCCTGATTTTGGAATATAAAGGAATTTGAGTGTGCTTGACTCCAGATTTTGAATATTGAAAAGAATTTGAGTCTATTTGACTCCTGGATTTTGGAATTGAAAGGAGTTTAAAGCAAACATACTCGACGGGGCCGAAGGGCTGTGAATTTTCAGAGCAAACATATCCGACGTGGCCGAAGGGCTGCGGATTTTCAGAGCAAACATATCTGACAGGGCTGCGGATTTTCGGAGCAAACATATTCGACGGGGCCGAAGGGCTGCGAATTTTCAGAGCAAACATATCCGACGGGGCCGAAGGGCTGCAAATTTTCAAAGCAAACATATCCGACGGGGCTATAGGGCTGCGGATTTTCAGAGCAAACATATCCGACGGGACCGAAGGGCTGCAGATTTTCAGAGCAAACATATCTGACCAGGCCGAAGAGCTACGAATTTTTAGAGCAAACGTGCGTTGACACCGGGGTCTAAGTCGCGAAGCGTCGCCCAGTTAATTGCATTCGTCCTTTCGGCAGAAATGGCCATGTATCTTGAAGAGAACTAACATAAGCATTGAGTAGCATGTGGCATGGATTGCATCTAGATGCGTCCAGACTGTACGTTTTAGAATCACTTCATTTTTAGAACACGAAGCTGCATTAACAGTCATCATGACATGAGCACGTGCATCATGACAAGATAGGTGCATTCATCCGCATGATTACCTGCGATTGTGTCTGACCCCAACCCCAACTATGACTCAGTCTGATTCTTGAGGGGATACGTAGGCAGCTCATCATTGAGCACGACCAGCATGAACCATTGTCGCGCGCCTGTTTTCTTTTTGCAACACATTTTTGTTTTATATAAATCTGACAGTTTGGTCAAAGGCTTGTCTTCACACAGGCTTCGACATTCACTTGTGACACGCGTTGCTTCACAAACTCTTTTAAAGAGGGGCAAACTGTAAACACCCCGATTTTGACCAAACATCGAATTAAGGGGAGTAGTACTTCTAAAAATCCAATGATGACAATGGACGAATAATTTAGGACTTCCAAAAGGTGAATCAAGCTCTTCCAAAGGCTCTTCAATCCAAACAAAAGAAAGAAAAGAAGGAAAAGAGAGAGGAAAAGAAGAAACAGGAGAAAACGACACATGGTATAACCTGCGGCATTCTCGGGTTGCCGTGCAGCACTCCCTAAAATGTCGTACGGCAGTTGGTAAGTACCACGACGACACTCAGTGATCACCGCAAAAATTTAAAGAATGGCAGTCCGTGGAGTTGTCCTCGGCACTTAATGAATGCCGCATCGGTAATCATTGAATGCCGCAACGGCTATCAGTGAGTGCCGTATCAACACTTGTTGAGTGCCGCTTCCATCTTCGATGAGTGCCGCATTTTGACAGTCAGATGTACATACTGTACCTTCCAAAGGACATTCAAAATTAGGGTTTCTGTTATAAAATTACTAAAAGAACCCTCCAGATTTTGTCTATATATAGAGGGTGAATATCCTTTTACCAAGGATCCCAATTCTTGATACTCTTGAATCCAATTTCCTTGATATTCTTGCTCCACTCTTGAATATTCTTGAAGCTAAAGATTATCTTGATTTTCTTAAAGAAAATTAAGAAAGTCTTAGAAGAAATTAGGAGGAAGAGCTAGAAGAAGTGCTTGATTAATCTTGGGAAGTCTTAAAACAACCAAGGGCTTGAGGATAATTAGAGGTAAACTCTAAAATTACTTAGTTTCTACATTCAAGTTTAATCACAATACATAGATTCTTAGGACCTTTTACACATTTTCAAAAATTCTCTTCCCACCTCATTTCATCACACACCACGTATATTGTGATTAAACTTCCATTTCATTGGTTTGGATCAAAGTAGCTCAAAGATTTGAAGTTAAATAAATCATGAAGTCAATTTGGATATTACTTGAGTTCTTTTCTTTTGCTTCCCTTTTCCTTCTTTTGATTATAATCATCTCTTAGAATTCATAAGACTCTCAATGTCTTATTTGAATCTATTGATTTGAAATCCCTTTGGTTTCTTTGTAAGCTCATGTTTTACAAAGGAATTAAGGTTGATGATAGCATATTTGGTTAATGAATCCAAACCCACTATGGTTTAGGTTCATTACTTAGAGATTTCATGAAGTCCTTTCATGCTTCATTGAGATCTATAAATACAAGAATCATTAGTTTCCAAGGACCACCAAGTGGGAGAAAAAGTAACTTAGGCTAAGCCAAACTTAATGGCTTGATAGCCAAAGTTATCAAATAAAAGATATACTTGACAATGAAACAGTGGGTTTACAAACTATTTTTGATCAAGGATTTTTAGTTAAATTATGGACCATTGGAATTGAATGAAACCAACTAGAAAATGTCAATAACACAATGTTTTACCGCTGTAATTTTTGCTTTGGGGAGGTTTCATGTGTAAAGTGGTTTGGTCATGGTTTTTGTGAGACAACCATAATCTGTCCAGAAATTCAGAACAGTAAAACCCTTTTAAAATAATTAAATCAGAACTTTAATCAAGTATTCTTGGCCTCAAATAATTTTTTATATGAATTTTAATGTGTTAATGAGATCTCCTAAAAAGATTAGAGTCTTTCTGATTCGTTTACTATTTTTAAAAAATCATACAAAATTTCTGGACAGAGAGTTGGAAATTCCTGAGTGATGTCAAGTTTTTGTTTAATCCTGGGAGATCGAACTGTTGATCTTTGATTTTTCTTTTTGGGTTGTAAACTAGACTCATAGAGGCATCTCGTGTCCAAAATTCATTGACATCAAACCATGTGAACTATGCTTTCCCAAATTTTAAAGCCTTGACTTGTTCTCTGCAATTTTCAGAATTTTTGGACAGATTTGGTATACTTTGCAAATAATGGTTCAAATGATGTTTCCATGACTTAGGGCTTAAATCATGTTTTAATAATGATTAGCTAAGCTTAAGTACAGAGGTTAAATGATCCAAATCAAGGAATAATCCAATAGCTTGTTCTTGTCCATATCCATGTAATCATATACATTAATTCATATAGATTGGTATTAGAATTCATAATTGTGTCATTTCTTCTACCTGATAGAATTAAGCTAGGCATTTATTGATGATTCTTCGATGTCATATATCCTTTCTAAAGCATGTGGACTAACCCTTGTTTTGTAGCACTGATGAGGTATGATCCCTTGACTCTTCTCTAGTTAGATTACTTCTTAATTTTATTGATTTTCGACTTCATGTGCGATACCTTAGAATTAAGACTTGCCTTATGTGTATGTGTATTAGAGACCCTTTTGTTAGGATTTCTACTTTTGTATGCATTACACGTTTAAGTATTAGTGGCTGGATCTTGGGTAAGTTTCCTAATTCCCTAAATGCACATCATATCGCTTGCTAATTGAAATATGTGGTTTCGAGTGATATTTTATCATTTGCAATCTTACACCCTTTAGACATGCTTTTGTAATGTATATTTATACGCATGTATTAGTTGGGGGTATATTTAGATTAATAATTCGATTAAAATGATGTTGAGTAGATGCCTATCGCGAGATAGGATGAGAGGGGGTGTTTTAGTCCGTCGGGCTCCTTCCCCTCTCATTCCATAATCATCGGACCCAGTTTATCTTTGGTTTCGCAAAAGATCGGTTTGCTTTTAAAATGATTTCTTAATTTTCCTTTTAAAAATTAAGTGGCAACTCGTGTTTTGTGTTTTGAATATGAAAAAGACTTTTAAATAAAAAGCTGTGGGTAAGAAAATTGCGATATCCACAATTATACATCATACAAACACTTATATGACATAGTTGAGTCGTGATGTCAAACTTAACATTTGCATGGTTAGTCGAGGAGACTAACCCAATTATATTGTCACATATGTTTGAGTGGACCGCATAGGTCCGAGTAGTATAGTCAAATCAATGAGAACAATGATAAATGCTATTCGAACCTGTTAGGCAATGATAGCAAAAGTACCCATTCAAATTAATGGAGTTAATCATGAGTTGGTGGTTTATACGCAATTGGGCCCTGTTAGCCGACGATAGCACTGTAACTATTCTATTCTCCTGGAAAGGTCACGAGGATCCAAGAGTAAAGTGATTACAACTTTTTAAACCAAAACTGCTATTGGGCACTGCTAGGACATGATAGCGACGTGATCATTCCTCTCTAAGCTAACGGCGTTACATTAGTAATGTAACAAGTCACATGAGTCAGTGATGGTGTCTGGGTAAAGTTGAATATATCGATACTGCATTGTGTTGTCACTATATCACTCATGCTATCGTGTTATATACTTATCAAATGTATAGTTCAAGATATTTGTTGTACTTGTATGTTATTTCTTTTATTAGGAGTAATCGGTTAGACCAACTCACTTAGCCTCAAAAGCTAACGGCTCTACTGCCCTGGATATATAACATCTAGGTTATAATGAAGAATCCCATCTAGGTAACTAAGAAGAAGAGTATCCCGATTCTCAAGAGGGGGACTATCAGGAAGGTTACCCTGAGGAAGACGATTCAGAAGAGTACACTAATGAAAGGCATGGATATGCCTTTTGAAAAGCATAATCTAGTCTATTATCATATTAGGATTTCCTTTATGCTTTAGAACTATCTTTTATCTGTTGTAATAACATAAGTGGCGTCGATCGTCCAAATTTATATTTTTGTGGTTTTCATTTGGAATTGTTATCATAGCCTAGTAGCAAACACTTAAAGTTCCCCCATGAATACCATTAGACGTTTTATAATTCCTTCTTATGTTATAACCATTTTAGAATACTGGCAAGGACAGGTCAGTCTTATGTAACTAGTCATGGCTCACGGATCCGAAAACAAAAATTTTATTTCCCTCTAATTTTCACTAATCCAGGGCATGACAGGATTTTTGGTATTGGAGCACTAGGTTTAGTTGTGCTCGCTGACTGTCCGACACTCTTAAGTTAACAACCTTAAGATATTCTAGGGATAACAATCGATGCTAAAATAGTTTTGTTTCAAACATGTAGTATGGAGTACCAAAGAAAACATGATGCCAAAGGTGGAGAGCATAGGACCACTATGTATAGGAAAGTCACTTCCTAAGGTCCAGCCCATATTGGTATCACCATGCCGTTGTAGATATCACCGGCTAGCCACGTTTTAACTTTTTCAAATTCAAAAAATGAGTCACTACTTAATTTTTTTTAAAGTAAAAGCAAATTGATCTTTTGGAAAGTAGAGAGTTTTAGGTCCGGGGATTATAGAATAAGAGGGGAAGGAGCCCAGCGGACTAAAACACCCCCTCTCATCCTATCTTGTGATAGGCCTCTACTCAACATCCTTTTTAATCGAATTAATAATCTAGGCATTTTCTCAAATAATACATAGATATAAATATACATTACAGAGCATGTTAAAAAGGGTGCAAGATTGCTAATGATAAAAGGCATACAAAACCAAGTAGATTCAAATAGCAAGCAAATGATTTGCAATAAGAAACAAGAAAACTTACTCAGGATCCAGCCACAAAATGAGAAATATGTAATTGTGGGTACCCGAACCAAGCGTGGGGCCTAGAAGGATTCATCTCGCTAGATTGTCCCATTTTAAATATTATGCCAACAACCACGAGTGAGGTTCACCAGCCTTCATTAGCCTTTATCTGATCTAACTGATTTGGATTACTCATATTTAGATTCCATGGGAATTTTTATCCAACCCAAGGCAACAATAGATGCCCATGATCATATCTGAGGCTACACGAGTGAGTAATCCATGTATATCCCACAAGGCTAAATCCAGAGAGTGTAAGGAAACTGCGTTTCCAAAATCCGTTGACAGCGCATATAAGTTGGTACTGCAAAAATTACATGAAAACTACAATAACCCTATAAGGGCGGAACTAGGGTTACCTTAAACTGCTAAAACGGATTGCTGTAGTAGACGAATCGAGAACACGGGCTCGATAACAGCTCAGGATCTTCTATCGTATTGCTTTGCTTCCAGAATATCGAACTGAGTGTGGGCTCCTTTGAAATCCTTTATGTTTCTGCTCTCTCTTTTTATGCTCTCTTTTCTATTCCGAGTTATAATGCTCTTGATGGAAAACGCAAACTGAGGAGAGAGCCAAAGTAGCTTATATATAGGCAATGATAGGGGCCATAAGAAGTCAATAAGGAATAGGCTTCCTTATGAAATTAGGAAACCTTAAATCTAACTGAATCAGATTCCTATTTCCATAAATTATAATTCATACCACTAAAGAATTATAATTGCACTCCTACCCTTATCTCAAAAATATGTTTCGAGCTCTATGTTATTAAATGCTTATTATCTCCCCATGTTAAGATTACAAATATCCATTCATTAAATATAATTACTGACAATCATATTTAAATAATCTCTTAAAATTGTTTGAGATCCCCTGCTTAACGTATCTGATATGTCGGATACAAAATCCACCTACAGGGTTTGACGTAATCAAAACTTATACGCTTTCTCAAGGGGATATCATCAATCCCAAAATTGAGACATGAATTCAATCATTAATTAATATCCACCACACAATTAATATTGTCACCCAATCCAATGAGATATTGACCCATTTAAGGATCTCACCCTTTTAGGAATCAAAGTGTAAGTATCAAATGTACGTGTCTATAAATTAACTTAGGATTTAGAGCATAAGCACTCATAATAGTCAAGAGGTATTAATTATCTTATAAGTCAGTATAAAGATAATTACCCCAAGTCGGTCTCGTTTAATACACAAAGTGTACCAGCATGGTGAGTTGAAACTACATCATTTCCCATCGTCAAGACAAACCTACTACAACACCATGCTGCAGTCCTACCGATAGTGTGTCCAATCCATCTAAGACTGTAAACCAAAATCTTACATTCTACAAGATTCAATGGTCTGATCTTCCGTGTGTGAGCCGAACTCTACACACCAAACCACCTACTATGTAGAATGAAAGACACATATGTATAATATTAAATAAATAATATAATACAAATATTGCCCAAATTGATTCTCATAAAAATGGATTAACTGATTTTAATAAATGAATAATAAATCAACTACATAAAGCATGACTTTTAGTCTATATCCCTAACAATCTCCCACTTAGACTCAAACCTATGATGCGACACACCTCACTCCTATCCCTTCTACATGACTATCAAAAGTCTTGGCCGGTAAGCTCTTGGTGAAAGGATCTATCAGGTTATTTGCTGATGCTATCTTGGTCACTTCAACATCACCTCTTTGCACGATCTCTTGTATCAGGTGATACTTACGCTCAATGCGTTTTCCATTCTTATGTGCCCTAGGTTCCTTTGAGTTAGCAACCGCTCTGCTATTATCGCAATAAAGGGCAATAGCCGATTGTACCGCAGGTACTACTCTTAGATCCATAAGGAAGTTTTTGAGCCAAATGGCCTCTTTAGGGGCTTCTGAAGCAGTTACATACTCGGCTTCCATGGTGGAATTAGCAATACACGACTGCTTGATACTCCTCCAACTAATGGCTCCACCTCCTAGGGTAAACACATATCCTGAGGTAGACTTTCTGGAATCCCTATCTGACATGAAATCAGAATCCGTGTACCCAATGGGTACAAGATTGTCTGCTTGGTAAACTAACATATAGTCTCGAGTCCTTTTTAGGTACTTAAGAATTTTTTTCACCGCAGTCCAATGTTATTGCTTTGGATTAGACTGATATTTACTAACCATGCCAACAGCAAAGCAGATGTCAGGTCTAGTACTACCGAGGCATAAGGAACTGCCTTCATCTTCTCTATCTCATCAGGTGTCTTAGGACACTGATCCTTAGATAGAGTAATTCCATGTCTGAAGGGAAGGAATCCCTTCTTGGAATCTTGCATGCTAAACCTTGCAAGAATATTGTCGATATAAGTGCCTTGTGACAAGCCCAACATCCTATTCTTGCGATCTCGCATAAGCTTGATCCTTAGGATGTAACCGGCTTCTCCCAAGTCCTTCATATCAAATTAACTAGATAACCATACCCTTACAAAAGATAATACCCCCACATCATTTCTGATTAGCAAGATATCATCCACATATAGTACTAAGAACACCACCACGCTTCCATCATGTTTCTTGTATACACAAGATTCATCCGCGCATTGATCAAAACCAAAAGACTTGATTGCTTGATCAAAGCGGATATTCCAAGGCCTAGATGTATGCTTATGTCCATAATTGGACATCTTAAGCTTGCACAACATGTGTTCTTGGCCCTTCACAATGTACTCGATCGCCTGGTTGCATTATATAGATGCACTCGTCAAGATTCCCATTAAGAGATCCTGTCTTGACATCCATTTGCCAAATTTCATAATGAAAATATGCAGCAATGGATAAGAGAATCCGAATAGACTTTAGCATGGCCACCGGCGAAAAGGTTTCCTCATAATTGATTCCCTCTTTTTGAGTGAACCCTTTCGCAACAAGCCTTGCTTTAAACGTTTCCACCTTACCATCTACTCTTCTCTTCTTCTTATAGATCCACTTACATCTAATGGGTTTTATTTCATTGGGTAGTTCTACAAGATACCAGACTTGATTGGAGTACATAGAATCCATTTTAGACTTCATAGCCTTTTGCCAAAGATCTGCATCTTTATCTTGGAGTGCTTCATTGTAGTTACACGGATCGGTACCTTGTTCATCAGGGACCCGGTCATAAGACTCTCCCAAGAACATATACCGGTCAGGTTGAATAATAACCCTCCCACTACGACGAGGCACAACCCGTGTCTGTGTATCACTGATATTTCATTGTGAAGATTCTGAACCTAATACACCATTATCTGCACGCTGTACTGGTTCAGGAATATGTGTGTTGATGGTTAGTTCGGGATCTACATGAGTTTCGATAATCCTCCCACTACGACGTGGTAATGGAATATCGATAACTCTGTCTTGTGATGTTTCTTCTCGTACTGATGGTATCGAAGAAGTATGTGTCGGTGTCTCTCCTCTCATTTCCTCTGGAATAATACGGCTTTTGGGCTTGTGGTCTATAACATAGTCCTCTTCTAAGAATGTGGCATTGGTGCTAACAATAATAATCTTCTGATCCTTAGGACTATAAAATAGGCCACCTTTAGTTCCTCTTGGATACCCAACAAAGAAACATACTTCTGTTCTTGATTCTAAACTTTTCTGCGTTCCCTTTTAGCACATGTGCTGGACTACCCCAGATCCGAACATGCCGCAGACTAGGCTTTCGCCCATTCCACAATTCCGTGGGAGTAGTAGGTACTGACTTAGATGGTACCAAGTTTAGAATGTATGCAGCTGTCTCTAATGCGTGTCCCCAAAAGGAAATTGGTAAATCCGAATAATTCATCATAGATCTTACCATGTCCATGAGAGTCCTGTTCCTTCTTTCTACTACACCATTCTGCTGAGGCATACGGGGTGCAGATAACTCGGATGTAATCCCTTGCTCCAATAAGTATTCCCTAAACTCTCCCAAGATGTAACAACCCTAATTTTCTAAGTGCTTTTAATAATTTTTATATTATTATTTTTAAGTATTAGACATTAACTGTGCGTATGTATCTTAGTGACACCTAATAAAAATGTTGAAGTAGCGTGTACGGGTAGTTAGTATGTTAAGTAGTGTGCTTAACATAGAAATTTAGTGCCTGGGGTCATGGGTACCCATTGGGCTAATCATTTGTTACTTTAGAATGCATTTTCGGGCCCATATAAAGTCTTTTTGTGAGGCCCTTAGATAAAAAACGGGATTCACATGTTTGTGTGTGTTTTATTTATAAGTGTTGTGTGTGAAATATATATACACATATATTAAACCCTAGCCCCCATTTAACAAAAAAAAAAGTAAGAGGAGAGAAGAAACTAGAGAACAGACGTATGTGAGAGAGAGAGAGAGAGAGAGAGAGAGAGAGAGAGAGAGAGAGGGAGGAAGAAGAAGAAGAAGAAGAAGAGAGGAACCTCAACCTTTGGTTTGTGTAATCATCATCAACCTTGAAGTCCTAAATTGGTGAGTTAACTTGTTATCAATCTCGTTTGATTGAAAATTTAAATGTATAGAATATTAAATTAGCATGGTTATGGATTATGAGATTTAAGTATTTTTTTACAATGATTGAAGTTGTGATTTGAGATTTATAGATGAGCATTGGATATACATTTGAGCAATTATTCAATTTTCGGATTTGGAGTTTTCACGGATCAGATTTGAGTAGAAAATTCATAATAAATCATACGTTATAGTTTTCGCGATTCTGTTCGTGTAGGCTGTAGGAAACACAATTCTGGACAACTTTCGTCTAATGGTATTTTTCCCAATTCTGCACCGTTTGGGCAGAATATGAATATTACAGTAACAGTTTTATGAAGGTTAAAATAAGTGTATTTGCAATATTACATTTTTGTGTGATTTCGTGTTCGTTAATATGAATTGATATCTTTGTACTTAGAGAGATATGAGTTCTCGTGTATAGTTGAGCTTTGTGAAATTGTAACTGTATGATTTTGTAAGGGTTATGAATCTGTGTGAACATGTAGCTGTTAATATGATTTTAACAGAAATTTGATTTGAGATATATGAATCTCTTATAAAGTTGAGTTTTGTGAAAAACGTGGATGTATGAACGTTAGAAAAGTCCTTATCGTTCACCACTACTCCTTATAATTTTAGGCGGCGACTTCGTGGATGACCCGTCCTTGTGTGATTAGACGGCGACTACGTGGATGACCCGTCTCTTCATTTTTAAGCCTTATGCCCGGCTTGTTGGTCTATTTCATGTGTATTTAGACATTGTTTTATTGACGTCAAGAACGTAAGGACTAGCCTTTCGGTGGATACTCAAATCCCAGTGATACCCCATGGGAGTTGGGACCGGAGTAGGAGTTAGTATTACGTTAGGAGACACATGAGATATATGTGTAGGCTGAACCATGGATGGGTGGCCGAGGTGGTGAACATAAGGTGTAATTTGGATCGAATATTATGTGTTTTTTTTTATTTGTGGATTTACAATTGTAATGTGGTTTATGATTTTCAGTTATATGAAATTCTAGGAATTGGTAGTCGTGTAGTTTTCAGGATTTTAAATAATTTCGGTGTTATGCCCGTTAGCTGAAACCTAGCATTCTATGTGTAACGTACCATTTTTGGGAACGTAGTAATTTGATAATAAACTAGACCAGATTAGTAAATTGAATATTTTGGATACTTAGATTCATAGTTTATGGCCGTTTCGCGTAAACTGAAGTAAAACGACGATCCGAACAACTTTCGTGTTTTACACTTTTTCTAAAAACGTCATCTTGACACTATTATCATCGATTTTCAGAATCTGCTGAACATCGTCTATGTAAGAGCTGAATTTTAATAATTAATTTCTGAATTATCTATTTAGAATTTATGAATGAGAACGCGTGTCATTCCTTGAAAATTTTATTCTTGACATTTTTCGTGTTTTAAGTTTTGTCTAATTCCAGTTCTTTGTTAGAGATAAAATCATTTTAATTAATAACACCTTATTATTGGTTTATATTATTGTGTTAAGTTCTATTTGTACAGGATGGTAGGCCTACTAATGGTTTGCAGGTATCGGCCTACCATAGTTAAGAAATGTAAGTATTTAATTTTTTTTTATTCGGGCAATAAACTACTTGTCACCACATAAACGGAAACTACTCTATTGTCCGGTTATGTGTGTGGAACTACCTGTTTTGGCCCAAGAATGTTGTAGTGTGAGTTGTAGTCTACGGGTTCAAGTTGGATCCCTAAGACTTGTGTTTTGTTTAACTCATACCAGTCATGTAACTGACCCGAGTGTGTTATGCATTCGGGTGCGTTTCTGTTTGAAACGTAGTCGGATGACATGTGCAGGATAGTATAGTTGGAGTTCATTGTGGAGCAGCCGATCTGTTCGTGAAGTTGAAGATACCTTCTTTTTATTCTTTAATTACTATATGATACTCTTTTTTTTTAGTTGGCATTGTGAGCCATGGTTGAGAACTTGTATTAGATGTGGTTATATTTCAGTTGTATTATTGGACTTTTGGGGACGTTTATAGCAGGTCTGACCTGAGATAGTGTAGTGTTGAAATTATTCCGTTTATTATTATAACTAGATACTTTTATTGCGATTCGATGGAGGAAATTATATTATTTTTATGTAAAGGGAAACGTATGGTTTTCATTTTGTAATAAATGAGAATGGGGAAAATTTGAAACGTGGATTTTTCTTGTAAAGTTTTTGGGAATGAATTTGATGATAAATGAGTTTTGTTTAAATAGAAATCATGTGGGTTATGAAAGCAATTAAATTCAGTTTATCTTAAAATAGTCTTTTAAAATTGGGTATAGGTTGTCACCCTTGGATTTTTGGGTGGTTGAATATTGATTAGATACATGCTCTGGAATAAATATTTGGTTGTCCAAAAATCGGGGTGTGACACAAGAGGTACTCTCCACCACGATCAGATCGTAGTGTCTTGATATATTTACCTAGACGCTTCTCCGTTTCAGCCTTGAAGTCTTTGAATTTCTCAAAGCATTCAGACTTACGCATCATCAAATAAATGTACCCATACCTTGAGTAATCATTGATGAAATTGACAAAGTACTCAAATCCCCCTCTTGCTTGGATAGTCATAGGACCACACAAATCAGAGTGAACCAGTTCCAACGAATCTTTTGCTCTATAGCCCTTGGCCGAGAACGGCCTCTTGGTCATTTTACCTTCCTAGCAGGATTCACAGACTGGAAGTGCCTCCACTTCCAATGAGCTTAATGGGCCATTTTGAACAAGTCTTTGAATCCTTTTCAAATTAATATAACCAAGGCGTAAGTGCCAAAGATGCGTTTGGTTCATCCTCGAAGGTTCTTTTATCTTAAATGGCAAACTATTTGTGTTATTCAATTCATTAAGTTGCAGTATAGGAAAGACAGGATTTATAATATAACGATCATCCACAAATTGACCAGAACAAATAAAATATTTATTTTATTTAATAACTACTACTTTATTAAAATGAACTGAATATCCATTCTTTACTAAACTAGAAACTGAAACTAAATTCCTTCTAATAGAAGGTAGATAAAGGCAATTTCTTAATATTAAAATCCTATCTCTACCAAAACTAAGACGTAGATCTCCTACTGCAACTGCTGCTACTCTTGTAGCATTTCCCATATATAGATAAATCTCTCCATCACTGAGCTGCCTGGTTCCCTGGAACCCCTGCAAAGAATTGCATACATGATCAGTGGCTCCCGTATCTACACACTAGGTACCGGTAGATCGGATCGCTAAACACGATTCAACAACTAGTCAATGAGATTTACCTTGATTGTTCTGTCAGGCGAGATAAATCGGACATTGCTTCTTCCAGTGTCTTGGATGCTTGCAAACAAAACATTTGCATTTAGGCTTTTCCGGTTGTCCTCATGGCCTTTGGATTGGCAGAGGACCCGCAACCTTCTTTTGAGCCTTTTTTATTTTCTTCTTGCCTTTCGGCTTTGAAGCAGAACATTTCTTAAACACAAGAGCACTCCCTGACATTCTGTTGAGACCTTCAGTTGTCTAGAGTTCTTTAAGAAGCTCCTCCAAGGTATATTTAAATTTATTCATGTTGTAATTGAGGCAGAATTGCTTAAAAGACTCTGGCAGTGACTGGAGTACGATATTGACCTGGGTTTTCCCATCGATTTCAGCTCCAAGGATCTTTAGTTCATTACGAAGAGATATCATCTTAAGAACATGATCCCTTACAGGCTTCCCCTCAGCCATAGTTGTGTTCATCAAGTCTTTCATGGCAACTTACCTAGCAGCACGACTTTGATCCCCGAACATCTCTCAAAGGCTCTCCATCATGTCATAGGCGCTGGCTATTGACTGATGCTGATGTTGTAGCACATTTGACATGGATGCCAAAATGTAACACCACGCCATCTCATCAGCCTTGACCCATTTCTTATGAGCCTGGGTTTCCTCAGCGGTTGCCCCCTCACCAGGTTGCTCAGGACATTCTTGAGTAAGCACAAACTTGTACTCTTCAGCAGTTAACACAATATCCAAATTCGTTTTCCAATCTATATAGTTTGGTCCAGTAAGTTTGTTTTCTTTAAGTATAATAACGAGTGGATTGAAAGAACCCATTTAAAAGCCTGAGAATCACATAATATAAATAATTACATTTGGGCAAAAAATTACTATGGATTCGAGTTGAAAATATTGGTTCCCTCTACCATATTTGAAAAGAATCCGCCAATAACCTGATACACTGTGATAGTATGACTCGATGGGAAGCCATATACTATCCATCATTTGTCCAGATAGGCAATTGCCTTTTAATTTTACTATCCAGGCAATGTACCTTTCCTAGTACAATTAAACTGCTGACTTGCTTTGATCTTATAAATAACAATAGTGACTCAGATGGAGAGGATATTATTATTTATAGCTAAGTGTATACCATCACTTAATTCTAGGTCAAGAGTTCTGTGAGGAACACCTCTGATGGAGAGGTGGCCTACACTAACAATCACCTAAAACATTCTTTTAAAGAAGTTTGTGCTGATGATTCCATGATCAACTACATCCGATGGGGAGGATGACACTAGAGCCATCAAACAAAATTAATCATATCATCTACAAACCAGTGATGGAGACCATGGGATTTATACTTGATAAATTCCCTCTCCTACTTAGAATTTTAAAAAAATTTGAGGGTTATAATTTCTAGAAAAACTTTTAATTTAATTAATAAAAAATAATGGAATACTTGACAAGGATTAATTCATCCTTACTTGTCAAACCCACATGCGCAGATAATAAAATTATTCTATTCTCATGATTTTAGAAAATAAGTACTTATGTTTTCAAATTATGGAATTAGTTTTGTTTCTAAATACAAATGTAGTTGTCCATCATTTTAAATCAATATAAATTAAACATGCAGCTAGACATCTGAAATAGGTCTAGGAACAATTATCCATGTTGTCCTGTTCATTAAACATGAAACAATAATAATCATTCAATCACACATAAATAAGGAAACCACAATAAAATAGGAATCCCACTATTATGGTCAAGCTACAACTCTTGTGAAAAATCTTCATTGAACCCGATTAGCTTTATGTCGCCACTACGCATGGGTTCGAGCTGCCCGGTCAGCTCGCGGGGATCGAGCTGCCCGGTTAGCTCGCAGGGGTTGAGGGGGCAGCGCCCCCCGCGAGGTTTCCGGGGCAGTGCCCCGGAAGCTAAATCCGATTTACCATCAGCAGCTGCCTTCCAGAATTGTTTTCTGAAACAGTCTTCAGAAACTCCTTCCAGATTGCTTTCTGAAACTGCTTGTAAACTGTCTTCACGAACTGTCTTCACGGATTTACTTGAGATATATTGCATAAACCCTATGCCTTCATGAAGGAGTTAACATGTTATTTCTTTGCAGTAAATTAACCACACATCAATCAAGCATGAGATCTAATATACACAAATCCTATGCCTCCATAAAGGAGTTCACATGCTATATTAAAACAGAAAGATTAATCACGGATAAAACCATCGTGGGATCCAATCACACAAAATCAGAGACCATAATAGTGGAATTAGAATGATGCAAAACAAGGGTTAGCACAGTTTTATGTTCTATCCATCCATCAAAACACGCATAAGGTCCGTTTTATTGGACAACATCGTTGCGTCCAACCAATACGCAGAATTAACGTTGCTCTGATACCACTGTTAGGAAACTGCGTTCCCAGAATCCGTTGACAGCGCATATAAGTTGGTACAGCAAAAATTACGTGAAAACTATAATAACCCTATAAGGGCAGAACTAGGGTTACCTTAAACTGCTAAAACGGATTACTGTAGTAGATGAATCGAGAACACATGCTCGATAACAGCTCAAGATCTTCTACCGTATTCCTTTGCTGCCAGAATATCGAACTGAGTGTGGGCTCCTTCGAAATCCTTTATATTTCTGCTCTCTCTTTTTACGCTCTCTTTTCTATTCCGAGTTATAATGCTCTTGATGGAAAAATGCAAACTGAGGAGAGAGCCAAAGCAGCTTATATATAGGCTACGATAGGGATCATAAGAAGTCAATAAGGAATAGGCTTCCTTATGGAATTAAGAAACCCTAAATCGAACTGAATCAGATTCCTGTTTTCATAAATTATAATTCATACCACTAAAGAATTATAATTGCACTCCTACCCTTATCTCAAAAACATATTTCGAGCTCCATGTTAAGATTACAAATATCCATTAATTAAATATAATAACTGATAATCATATTTAATTAATCTCTTAAAATTCTTTGAGATCCTCTGCTTAACTTATCTGATATGTCGGATACAAAATCCACCTACAGGGTTTGACGTAATCAAAACTTATAAGCTTTCTCAAGGGGATATCATCAATCCTAAAATTGAGACATGAATTCCATCATTAATTAATATCCACCACACAATTAATATTGTCACCCAATCCAATGAGATATTGACCCATTTAAGGATCTCACCCTTTTAGGGATCAAAGTGTAAATATCAAATGTACGTGTCTATAAATTAACTTAGGATTTAGAGCATAAGCACTCATAATAGTCACGAGGTATTAATTATCTTATAAGTCAATATAAATATAATTACCCCAAGTCGGTCTCGTTTAATACACAAAGTGTACCAACATGGTGAGTTGAAACTATATCATTTTCCATAGTCAAGACAAACCTACTACAATACCATGCTGTAGTCCTACCGATGGTGTGTCCAATCCATCCAAGATTGTAAACCAAAATCTTACATTCTACAAGATCCGATGGTCTAATCTTCCGTGTATAAGCCGGACTCTACACACCAAACCACCTACTATGTAGAATGAGAGACACACATGCATAATATTAAATAAACAATATAATAAAAATATTGCCCACACAGATTCTCATAAAAATGGATTAACTAATTTTATTTAATGAATACTAAATCAACTACATAAAGCATGGCTTTTAGTATATATCCCTAACAGAGATATCCTCACTAATAGAGTCGCCACTTGGTTTAATAAAGGAAACCAAGAAAACTAAATCTATTAAGTCCAATGGATAGAGAGCACCGCCCCATTGTTACCAAAGAACTCGGTTCGAGGGTTAAGGTACGAGAGACGAAGGAGCTAGATCGTGCTAAAACACCCCCTCTCACCCCATCATGAAATGGGCCTCTACTCAGCTTTCAAGGTTATTGACTAGACATTATGTGGACCATTTCATTCATTTCTAATGCAATCCTAATTCAAGTCATAAACAACTAATAAAAGAAAATTGTGCAAGAAACTAAGCAATTACATACAATGCATATGCATATGCTAAAACCGTAATTCAGGGACTGAACGTATTACGACGCTCCCATATGCATGCAAAAGAAAATAAAAGGAAATTAAACGTGAAAATCACACTCAAAAACCCGAGAAAACATGAAATCTAAACACAAGTAATCATGTAAGGAATTTAAAATCTGTATTTTATCCACCTAAGCATGCTTTTATATGATCCTAAGAAAGCCATAAATAAGAGGGCTGCTAGAGAACTTACCCGAGATAGCATTGCACTCTCAATTATCCCTAATTAACCATGGCTAGGATAATAAAACATAATATATAGGATAATCTAAGAATATCCTACTATTCTAGGGATGGATAGTATGTATATGAATGCCCTAGTTATAGACTCGTAGATCCAATTAAGGCTTTGTTGTCTCTGGGGTCGAATATCCATGGATTGAATACCAACCCTACAGGTTCAGCTATCATAACATTTGGGGGTCTGGGATAACTCTACTTTAATGGATACTACAAACAAGGAAATACAACTACCCTAGAACTTTACAGATCTTAACAAAAATTAAAGCAAGAAATAAAAACAAGAAATAAGAACGTACCCCAAGAACTCCCCTCAGAATGCTCCTTCGGCAGAGCTTCCCTGGCACCGCATACTCCAAGTCTCAATCCTAGACTCTAAAAACTTATACTTTTTCTAAGGATTTTCTAGGAGTGCTTTGGAATCCTCCAAAGGGGTTTCCTTGGCTCTCTAATCCTTGCAATTTTCAGGTGTAGAAAATATGTGGGGTGAAGGCCTCTATTTATAGTTTGATATTTGGGTTGTGTTTTCTATGTTTAAGCGATGCGGGATGGAGATACAAGCTTTAAAGGTTTGTACTTAGGCTATTTTAAGGTGTACTTAGGAGTCTTTCACTAAGTGGAGTAAGTATATTAGGATATGGAAGCTTTTAAATTCTATCCTAATTCTTTTAAGAGTTTTGAGAACTAAAAACACTAATTTTGTATTTAAAAAGTATCCAAAAATAAAATATGATAGAAAATCCCAGTTTGGGCATTTTAATCCCATCACTGCATTATGGGCCAACTTTAAAAGGCCATATCCCACTCATTTATGTTCAAATTAGGCTTATAACCTATGGATTTATAATTTTATATGCCCAGGAAATGTACAATGGTTTCAGGCCCAAACTCCTCCTGGTTTAAGAGTTATGGTCGAAATACTAAATCTGCATTAAAAATGGATGCTTGTAATGGGCTTTCAAGGTTATTTTGGTATAAAATTATTTGGGAATTATTAGGCCAAAAACAAGATTTGGCTATGTTTTAAAAATATTTTAGGACTAAAATGACTTCTTGGGATCCCACCCCAGGGTCCAGATTTTGGCTTGTGTAATGGTAATTGGCTTAATAAAAATTTTTTAGTCATTTTTCATGAAAAATATTTTATTTTGGGTTTTTATCTCTAATTTGAATTTCTAATGTTCCTAAGTCTTCCTAGAGGTTATTCTAATGTGTCTTGGAGACCACGCTGCTTCATGGAGTTCTGCTTCATATAACCGACAAATCTTGATTCCGATCATTGGGTTGATCTTGAGGCGAGGTCCCTTCTGTTGAACGAACGAATCAAAATAGGGTGTCTACAGTTTGCCTCTCTTTGACAGAGCTTTGCAAGCAACGTGCGTCATAAAGGAATGTCAAAGCATGCATGACAACCTTTTAGTGAGTCCGAAAGACTTCAGGAAGAAAATTGAAAAAATCAAAACATGCAAACAAGCACACAAAGACAACCTCAAAAATTAAATGGTCACGCTCGAAAGAGCTGCCTGCATATTCCGCTATAGAAAATCAGACCAACCGTAGTTCAGTGAGCACACCACATGCAAGCAATAATTCAAGTAAAACACAATGAATGATATGAGACTCAAACTAATGCTAACATGCAACCTACTTGGGATCTCATGAAAGATGTTCTTAGCATGAATGATGCAATCAATAGGGTATGTCCTTATCGCGGACAATGCAATGATGGAATGTCCTTATCGCGGACAATGCAATGACGGACAATGCAATAATGGGGTATCCTATTGCGGACAATGCACAGGGATGTCATTAGTATAGACGATGCAATAATGGGGTGTCCTATCGTGGATGATGCAAGGGTGGGGTGTCCTTAGCACGGACGATACAATGATGGGGTGTACTTAGCGTGGACAATGCAATGATGGAGGGTGTCCTTAGTGCGGACTATGCAAAGGGATGAAGGGTGCCCTATCACAGATGATGCAAGGGTGCCTCAGCTTGAGGGATTTGCAACATGTTTGCCAGAGCTAGGTGGAGACAAAAAGGGTCCATAGAGCTACTTAAGGAAAACTATGCCAGAAAGGCGCAGTGATGAGCCAGTTACAATGAACATTACGAGCATTTGTAGAGAGCTGAGGCTAAGATGCAGATATCTCCCTACGGAGCACTTTATGCTAAGTAGGGAGTGTAGAGATTCCGAGAGTAGAGAGCGAAGGCTGAGATACAGACTTCTCCATATGTAGCACTTCATGCTAGGTAGGGAGTGGAGAGATGCTGAGAGCAGAGAGTGGAGGCTGAGATGTATAGAGCTGAGATGCAGAGTTCTCCGTGCACAGAGATGCAGAGGGTAGAGAGCATAGGCTGAGATGTAGAGAGATGAGATCTCCGTACGTAGCACTTCATGCTAAGTAGGGAGTGCAGAGGAGATGAGAGCAGAGAGTGGAGGTAGAGATGATGAGATCTCCCTATAAGCACGTCATGCTAGGTAGGGAGTGCAGAGATATTGAGATAATAAGAGTGCTTATGGTGCAGACATCATATGGGCAGAGAATAGATATATATATATATATATGAATGTGGCATAAATGCAGAGAGCATTAATTGCAGGGAGCAAAGAAAGTGTGGATTTGCAGAGAGCATGGATGATAGATGGATAGTTGAAGCAATGCATGGCCTAGAAGAGACGCTGAAATCAATGCACAGATGCAGTAACTGCTCAACAACAGATTCACGAAGAGCCTAGAAGGCAAACGATTCTGTTGGGGAGTTGAATCATAAATGTGACATCACTCTGTTGGGAAAAGTTACTTTCGGAGCCATTTAAGGTGAACCAGGGACACAATGCACGACTCAAAGTATGTTCATCACAATCAATGCAACAATGTGGGAGATTTTCGAAGACGAATGCAATGCAACGCTAATGGGGATAATTGCTCTGCTGTGATTCCTATGCACGTGCAATGTGATCAATATGCAAATGTGGGGGTTACCCGCTCAATCAACATGTAGAGCCTTGAAGGTGAACTACTCTTTATGAAGCACACCATCAAGCCATTTAAGGCAAACAACAAGTGTGGTACATGAAATAAAAATGAATATGCAATAAGATTATCATGCTATACGGGGGACACCCGTTCATTCATAAAACCAAGTAAAGCCACTGAAGGTGAACTACTTTTAAAGGGGAAACATTACGGGACCATTAAAGGTGAACCGCATATTGCACAATCATTATCTTGAAATTGTGGGGCTTAAATTTATGAAATTCGAGAGACGTTAACACAACCCCTAGTTTAGACGTTCATGCTTGAGCACATTTGATAGATAGATTAAAAGCCCTAAATCGGCGATTGAGAAACCAATCATGAACTTAAGAGATAAGAAGTGTAACAATAGTATGGAAAATCAATCCACCGAATGACAAAAAGGGAGAGAGTTTGTCTACCTCGACCATGGGAAATGCTTTAGTGCTTTGCTTCATTGGTTGCAGATAGCGAGGGATACCTAAGAGAGAGAAAATAGATCGAGAGAGGAAGAGATTATTGAGAAAGTAGACCTAAAAATTGTGAATAGAGGGAGAGGAAGAAGCACCGTTAGAGCGTTATAGATCGAGATAACAATGTGAGATTTGTTTCAGTTTCTTGAGAGAGAGAGAGAGAGAGAGAGAGAGAGAGAGAGAGAGAGAGAGAGAGAGAGAATTTTAGGTTCCCTTCAGTGTCTATGCCGAATGTTTCGATTTCTAGAGAGAGAATTTCAAGTTCGTCCCATGTTGCCCTCTACGAAATAATGACCTATTTGGAAGTAAAGCAACAATTTCCCTTGCCTACATGGTCTATTCAGAAGTTGAGCAATAATTGCTCTTGCCACGTGTTGGCTTCTCAAATAAAATTGCTAACACTCTTCGCTATTAGTATTAGACAATAGATATCCTAAGGCCTAAATGTCCTTGTATTATAAATTATTAATTATAAACTCAAACTTTAGTATTTTTAATATTACTTTATTATTTATAAAGGACCTGTTTGGTTATCTTCTAATTAATTTAAATATCAAATCAATTCTGAAAATTAAGAGAAAAATACCCCTAGCATATTTTAAAGCCTAGTATTGAATAAAAATATTTAAAAGGACCTGATGTCTTTCCAAAATATTTTTTGTAATTATAGGACTCCATAGATTATAATTATATAATTTGGACTTCAATAATTTATAGTAAATAAACTATAACTCAGAAATATACACGGTTAGTTCCTAAATTCCTAGAATGATGTGTAGATCTATTTTCCTAAGTTTAGTGACTCTCTGACTCAGTCAAAGATACAGCTTATTGTTAAGGCCTACGCTGATATAGGAAACCCAGCCTTTTATATGACGAACTAGTCAATGGCGTTAAACTCAGAATGATGTCATGGTCATCATGTTGAGGTTTATGAATCCATCCGAAACAATTACCATTATGCCCCTATTACTAGTATGCATGTTAATCAACATTCTATGTACTGATATGAATTGTAGGGACTGAAGCAATACTTGTATTCGCAAATTCGCATCGAGGTGAGTCATCCTAACTCACTTGATACATTATAGAAATACTCCATATGTAATATATGAATATCCCGTGTGTATTGTGTGGACATGTTTGATGAGTATTGTATGTGCATAAGTTAAGATTAACTGCTTATATGAAACGCATGTGTAGATAACTATACCCCATGCTTAATTGATAATTATTGTTATACTCATGCTGGTTACATTATACGTCATACAAACACTAATATGCACATAGTCAAGTCGTGATGTCAAAGTTAACATTTGCATGGTTAGTCGAGGAAACTAACCCAATTATACTGTCACACATATTTGATTGGACCGCATAGGTCCGAGTAGTATAGTCAAATCAATGGGAACAATGATAAATGCTATTGGGCCCTATTAGGCAATGATAGCAAAGGTACCCATTCGAATTAATGGAGTTAATCATGAGTTGGTGGCTTATACGCAATTGGGCCCTGTTAGCTGACGATAGCACTGTAGCTATTCTATTCTCTAGGCAAGGTAACGAGGATCCAAGAGTAAAGTGATTACAACTTTTAAAACCAAAACTGCTATTGGGCCCTACTAGTCGACGATAATGACATGATCATTCCTCTCTAAGCTAACAGTTTTACATTAGTAACATAACAAGTCACATGAGTTAGTGATGGTGTTTGGGTAAAGTCGAATATATCGATACTGCATTGTGTTGTCACTATCTCACTCATACTATCATATTATATACTTATCAAACATTTTGTTCAAGATATTTGTTGTACTTGTATGTTATTGCTTGTATTAAGAGTGATCGGTTAGACCAACTCACTTAGCTTGAAAAGCTAACAGTTCTACTACCCTGGATATATTACATCTAGGTTGTAATAAAGAAGCCAATCTAGGCAACTATGAAGAAGAGTATCCCGATCCTCAAGAGGGGGACAATCAGAAAGGTTACCATGAGGAAGACTATTCAGAAGAGTACACTAATGAAAGGCATGGATATACCTGTTGAAAAGCATAATCTATTCCATTATCATATTAGGATTTCCTTTATGCTTTATAACTATATTTTGTCTATTGTAATAACATAAGTGGCGTCGATCGCCCAAACTTATATTTTTGTGGTTTTCATTTGGAACTGTTGTCATAACCTAGTATCAAACACTTAAAGTTCTCCTATGAATACCATTAGACGTTTTATAATTCCTTCTTATGTTATAACCATATTAGAATACTTGCAAGGATAGGTCAGTCTTATGTAACTAGTCATGGCACACAGATTCAGAAATGAAAATTTTATTTCCCTCTAATTTTCGCTTATCCAGGGCATGACAAGATTTTTGGTATTAGAGCACTAGGTTTAGTTGTGCTCGCTGACTGTCCGACACTCTTAATTTAACAACTTTAAGTTATTCTAGGGATAACAATCAATTCTAAAATAGTTTTTTTCCAAGCATGTAGTATGGAGTACCAAAGAAAACGTGATGCCAAAGGCGGAGAGCATAGGACTACTACATATAGGAAAGTCACTTCCTTAGGTCCAGCCTGTATTGGTATCACCATCAGGCACAATGCCCGTTGTAAATATCGCAGGCTAGCCACATTTTAACTTTTTCAAATTCAGAAAATGAGTCGCCACTTAATTTTTTTAAATTAAAAGTAAACTGATCGTTTAGAAACCAAAGATTTCTAGGTCTGAGGATTATGGAATGAGAGGGGAAGGAGCCCGATGGACTAAAACACCCCCTCTCATCCTAGCTCGTGATAGCCCTCTACTCAACATCCTTTTTAATCGAATTAATAATCTAATCATTTCCTCAACTAATACATAAATATAAATGTACATTACAAAAGCATGTTGAAAAGGGTACAAGATTGCTAAAGATAAAAGGCATACAAAACCAAGTAGATTGAAATAGCAAGTAAAATGATTTGCAATAAGAAACAAGAGAACTTACTCGGGATCCAGTCACGAAATGAGAAACGTGTAATTGTGGGTACCTGAATCAAGCTTGGAACCTAGAAGGATTAAGCCTTCTTGATTGTCCTATTTCAAATCTCATGCCAACAGCCATGAGTGAGGTTCACCACCCTTCATTAGCCTTTATCTGATCCGACTGATTTGGATTACTTGTATCTAGATTCCATGGAACTTTTTATCCAACCCGAGGCAACAATCGATTCCCATGATCCATATCCGAGGCTACACGAGTGAGTAATCCATGTATATCCCACAAGGCTAAATCCGGAGAGATCCTCACTACTAGAGTTGCCACTTGGTTTGATAAAGGAAACCAAGAAAACAAAATCTGTCAAGTCCAATGGATAGAGAGCACCACCCAGTCGTCACCAAAGAACTCGGTTCGGGGGTTAAGGTATGAGAGATGAAGGAGCTAGATCATGCTAAAACACACCCTCTTGCCCTATCGTGAGATGGGCCTCTACTCAGGTTTCAAGGTATTTGACTAGACATTATGTAGATCATTTCATTTATTTCTAATGTAATCCTAATTAAAGTTATAAACAACTAACAAAAGATAATCGTACAAGAAACTAAGCAATTACATGCAATGCACATGTTAAAATAGTAATTTGGGGACTGAACGTATTACAATGCTCCCCTATGCATGCAAAACAAAATAAATGGAAATTAAAAATAAAAATCACACACAAAAACCCTAGAAAACATGATATCTAAGCACAAATAATCATATAAGGAATTTAAAATCTGTATTTTATCCACCTAAGCATGTTTCTATGTGATCCTAAGAAAGCAATAGATAAGAGGGATGCTAGAGAACTTAACCCGGATAGCATAGCACTCCCAATTATCACTAACTAACCATGGTTAGGATAATAAAATACAATATATATGATAATCTAAGAATATCCTACTATTCTAGGCATGGATAGTATGTATGTATGTCCAAACATGACTACTATGTGTAATAGTATGCATGTGTAAGCCTTTTTAAGTGTTATCCCTAGTATAGATAACTTACTATTCTAAGTGAGGATAGTGTGCATGTGCATGGATATGAATTAATTCATGAATTAAACTAGTTATGAATTAACTGCTACACATGGATAAAATAGGGATAGCATGGATAGTCTACAATCCTAACTAATATGAATTACTACTTGATTCCTATACGAATGCCCTAGTTCTAAACTTGTAGATCTAATTAAGGCTTTGTTATCTCCGGGGTCAGATATCCAAGAATTGAATACCAACCCCACAGCTTCGGCTTCCACAACATTTGGGGGTATCTCTGCCTTGGATAACTCTACTTTAATGGATACTACAAATAAGGAAATACAACTACCCTAGAACTTTAAAGATCTAAACAAAATTTAAAGCAAGAAATAAGAACTAACCCCAAGAGCTCCCCTCAAAATGCTCCTCCGACAGAGCTTCGCTAGCACCGCTGACTCCAAGACTCAATCCTAGACTCTAAAAACTTATACTTTTCCTAAGGATTCTAGGAGTGCTTCGGAATCCTCCAGAGGGGTTTCCTTGGCTCTCTAATCCTTAGGATTTTCTGGTGTACAAAATATGTGGGGTGAAGGCCTCTATTTATAGTTTGATATTTGGGTTATGTTTTCTGTATTTAAGCAATGTGGGGCGGAAATACAAGCTTTAAAGGCTTGTACTTAGGTTATTTTAAGGTGTACTTAGGAGTCTTCACTAAGTGGAATAAGTATATTAGGATATCGAATCTTTAAAATTCTATCCTAATTCTTTTAAAGAGTTTTGGAAACTAAAAACACTAATTTTCGTATTTAAAAAGTCTCCAAAAATAAAATATGATTGAAATCCCAGTTTGGGCGTTTTAATCCTGTCACTACACTATGGGCCAACTTTAAAAGGCCATATCTCACTCATTCTAAGTTCAAGTTGGGCTTATGCCCTATGAATTTATATGCCCAGGAAACGTACTATCCATTCCAAGTGGTTTCAGGCCCAAACTCCTCCTGGTTTAAGAGTTATGGCCGAAATACTAAATCCATGTTAAAAATGGCTGCTCGTAATGGGCTTTCAAGGTTATTTTGGTATAAAAATTAATTAGAAATTATTAGGCCAAAAACAAGATTTGGGCTATGGTTTAAAAATATTTTAGGACTAAGAGAACTTCTTGGGATCCCACCCCAGGGTCCGGATTTTGGCTTGGGTAATGGTAATTGGCTTAATAAAAATATTTTGGTCATTTTTCGTGAAAAGCATTTTATTTTGGGTTTTTATCTCTAAATTGAATTTCTAACATTCCTAAGTCTTCCTAGAGGTTATTCTAACGTATCTTGGAGACCACGGTGCTTCACGGGGTGCTGCTTTATATAACCGACAAATCCTGATTCCGATTATCGGGTTGATCTTGAGGCAGGGTTCCTTCTGTCGAACGGACGAACCAAAATAGGGTGTTTACAGTTTGCCCCTCTTTGATAGAGCTTTGCAAGCAACACGCGTCATAAGGGAATGTCAGAGCATGCATGACAACCTTTTAGTGAGTCCGAAAGAATTCAGGAAGAAAATTGAGAAAATCAAAACATGCAAACAAGCACACAAGGAAAACCTCAAAAATCGAATGGTCGGGCTTGAAAGAGCTGCCTGCGTATTCTATTACAAGAAATTAGACCAACCGTAATTCAATGAGCACACCACATGCAAGAAATAATTCAAGTAAAACACAATGAATGATATGAGACTCAAACTAATGCTAACATGCAACCTACTCGGGATCTCAAGAAAGATGTCCTTAGCGCAGACAATGCAATCAACAGGGTGTGTCCTTATCGCAGATAATGCAATGATGGAATGTATTGCGAACAATGTAATGATGGAATGTTCTTAGCACGGACAATTCAACGGGTGTCCTATCACGAACAATGCTATAATGGGGTGTCTTATTGCAAACTATGCAAAGGGATGTCCTTGGCGCAGACGATGCAATGATGGGGTGTCCTACCATAGACGATACATGGGTGGGGTGTCCTTAGAACGGACGATACAATGTGTAGACACCCCATTTTGGCGGCTATCAGATTTAAGAAACCCATAGCTTGGTGGTTCACGTTGATCGAAAAAGACTCAAAAAAGGACTCCTGGAAGTTAATTTCATCTCTCAAAATGCTCAGAATGACCAAAATACCCTTGAAAGCCCAAACTATCCCAGATTTGGACCGAAAGTTCTAGAAACATACTACGTCATAAGAAAAGTAATAAAAATGAGTTTTGAAGTAAAATCAGATGAAATCGTCAACTCCCAGAGACCTCCGAACGTCCTGAAAGTTCTCGAAAAATCCCCGTTGACTGGTTTGACCAAGGACTGGCCATGTTTGACCAAGGTTTGATCAAAATTGTCCAAATTCACCGAAAAGCTCCGAGATCACTCTTGATCATGTGAAAAGTACTAAAACAAGTTTTAAAAGAAAATCGAACAAAAACGTCAGCTCCTGGGAGCTCCCAGAGGTTCCCAGAACTTCCTAGAGGTCCCTGGTTTGACCAATTTGACCAAAAGTTGACTGTAAAACTGGAGCACCGTATCATTTTTCAAACATTTTTCATGGGTACTAGAGGTCAATAGCCTTCCAACGGTATATCACACATAATTCCTGGTTTAAAACCAATTTATTATGAATTTCTGAAGGTGAAAAAGACGATCAAATTGGCTTTTATTGCGAATACCGCAAAACTTTTCAAAGTGACCTATCCCCAAACTATTTTATGTAAAGCAGACTCCATTACCTTTCCAACGGTATATGACAACCTCATTTTCGAGTTCATATGCATTTTCTGTGAATTTCGGACGAAATAGGGCATTTTTGCGAATACCGGAACCTCTGGGGGCCTAAACATAAATTTTTGGGCATCTGAGGAGCAGTGCTGCGGCGGCACTAGGCCACTGCCGTGGTGGCACATGGCCAGTGCCACGGCGGCACTCAACCCCCGCAGAGTCCATTTTTGTAATTTATTTTGGAGGTCCAAATTGTATAATTGAAGACCAAAACGATGTAGTTTTATGTTCATAAATGTTTGGGACCAATGGGAGCACTTTCTAAATCCCAAACTACCCTCAAATTGGCCTATATAAACCCCCCTTTGGTCTTCATTTTAGGGGGCCCAAGTGCAAAGTTCATAGAAATTGTACAGAGAGAAAGAGAGACAGTGATAGGTTTAGAAGAAGGAAAGGGAGCTTCTCCCACTGATTTTCTATAAAAAAGTGAGTTTCAATCCTGTTTTCTTCCTTACCCCTCTTATATCTCACATTCAAGTCTTTCCCAACCACCATTTTTGAGCAATCTTGAATTAGGAAGCTATTTCCATGTCCAAATGTTAATATCTATGAGTGAAACACCAAGCTAAAAGTCCAAAAAAACATTGATTATCATCTATTGATTACTATTACTTGCTTGTTTACATTAATGTTCATCTCTTCTTATCTCATTTCTTTTTGATTTTTCTTTGATTACATACATGCTTATCATCATCTAGATGACATGTTGTTTGAGGAGAGTGAATCCTTATGGATAGTAGCTCTTGACCTCAAAGACATGTTTAATGGATGATGATTCTAACTTCAATACATTCTTATGTATTCTTGAAGTCATATTCTCAAACAAAACTATGTTTGTGCAAGTAATATTGGGATTTCTTGATATGAGTTTGATGATGATGTTCCAAGTGGTTTTAATCCCCTTTTTGTGCTAGAAATATGCATTCAAAACCCCTATTTCAAAACCCCTTTAAAACCCCCAACATTTGGATTCCAAGAAATAAGCTTTGTTTTACCAAAAATCTTCAAAACAGTGAATGATCTGAGTTCAAAGATTTCTCTAGGACTCAATACTCAAAGTATTAACATGAGACCACTTGGAAAGTCTTCTTTGCTCATTAAAGAAGATCCATGATTTTTATCTTAGCTTGAAAACACTTGGAATTGTTCCATTTTGACCCAAACATTCCATCCAGACATTATGTTTTTGCTGTCACAGTAGCTTGGTTGACTTTCAACTTATTTTCTAGAAAGCCTTTCCACAAAGTGTGGTCCTAAATTATTTTTTCCTTAAACTTCAGTGTCTTAGGGAATCTTAGGTGTAATATGGGCCTCCATATCTTTTGTTTACATTTTCTAAGATTTTCACCATTTTAGTCTACAGTACGGACTCTGTTTCTGAGTAACCTCTATTGTTTATATGATTTCTCTCCATCTGTAATAGTTATTGAAGATTGGCTTTTTGATTTGTGTTCTAGACACAATAAGGATGATCTCCATAAAAATCATGTATTGAAAATATTACTAACCCTACTTTTCAATTTCCACAAGGTCAAGTCACTATTCTGTCTACTATTCACAGCAAGCATTCTTTTACTTTCATTCTTTGATTTGATGCTTACATGCACTCCAAATTTGTTCATATTTTAGGAAGTAGTTCATAGTACATTTGTACATATCCCATGATGATTTCTCCCATGTATCCATTCATCTTTTTAGACTTCTAAGTCAATTTAGAAAGTCCATGTACACAAACACACAACAATCTTTGCACATTCTAGGATCATACATTGCATCCATGCAAGATTGGGGCTTTTGTGACTCCTAATCTATGAAGATTGTAACGAATGAATTCGATCACACGTCCATGCTTCCCTCGAGCTAATTTTCCTTTCTCATCCGTCTCGGGGATTAAGAGGTCTTCTTTCCTCAAAGATTAACATGCATCATCCTAGCTTGCTAAGCATATTTGACTTCTTTGATTATTTGTTTCAAGAACAATTCATGTTTCCTTAGATTAGGAAGACTTTATTACTTGATACGTGATTAGACAATTTTTCCTAGGTTTGTTTGTGTGATCTTTCACTTTGCATTGTGTGATACTTGGCTTAGATCTTATGAATGATATCTTATCTTTTGATCTTCCATTTCAAGATTCTTATGTGATGTAATATACTATCATTGCATTAATTGTCGAACCAAACATAGTATAAGATGATTATTTGGATGCTAATTGAGGCCCGTCGAGAGACGGGGCGAGTTGAGGGTGTTTTAGTCGTGACAAAGGCTCCTTCCTCTCTTGTACCAAAACCCCGAGCCAAGTTCTTTGGTTATGAAAGGCGGGTGCCCTTTATCCGTTTGGGTGAGTCAAGTTGGGTTTCTTGGTTCCCTAAAGACCAAGTGGCGACTCTGTATCTGTTTTCAACAGACCTCTTGTTTTCTTTCAAATCAATTTCAAAACAAAGGAAAATCAATTCCGAAACCCCGAAAACAGAAACGGGAGTGGACGACGGATTCCGCGTGTCCACAATCTGGCGACTCTGCTGGGAATTTTTATTTTTCAAAACAAAATAATACAAAGGTTTGACTCATAAGAAGCATACTTAAATTTGTCTTTTTACTGTGTCTGGTTCACCGCATTGTACTCCTGCATTTCGCCTCAGACTGTGTTTGAAATGCGGCGCTGACATTGTACAGGTCTTGCTGTGCCAGGGCACAAGTCACCGTTGATACTGTACCTTCCAAGGTATATAAAAAAGAGTAAAAACCTCCGTACTGTCTCTCTGACGGTATATTGGAACTCTCGTCAACGGACCCTCTTTGACTAAACCCAGCCTTTGCATATAGATTCCTATAGAACCTTTCATAGGAATGTTCATTTATCTTCTCAGATAGGACAATGTGATATAACTGTTGTATGCCCTGGCGGGATTACCTACGCGATGTAGACGCTTATGTGGTATGAGGAAGGACCTCTTTCTTATGATTTCCAAGGCAATCACTCACATGTGATCACATTGAGTTGACATGCCTAGGCACCATAACAAGGATGTCTGCTCCATGTTTACAAAGATATACACCGTAAATCTTGTTTGTTGGTCCTAAGACATAAGAGTATGAAAACTTGCTAGACAGTATGATCACCATCATCACCTGTTCCCGTCATATATCTGTATTTCTTCCAGAAACTTTGCCCAACTGATCAGGATATCCCTGTTTCTCCTAGAAACTCTATTCGAATCACCCAGATTTCCTAGAAATCCCTATTTCTCCCCAGATTTCCCAGAAATCTCTGTTTCTTCCATAAACTCCAATATACTTGTGTCCCATAGATACTCTGTCATAATTACCCAGATATTCCTGCTTCCCCCAGAAACCCTGTTCGAACTCCCCAGGTATCTTTGTTTTACCTAAAATTTAAGAAAATCCATGTTTCTCCTGAACCTCTACCCAAGCTTCCCAGAAATTCCCATTCCCAGAAACTCACCCAATTGTACCTGTTTCTCCCAGAAACTCTATCCAAATTTTCCAGAAATACCCAAAGTACTTGTTTCTCCCAGAAACTTTGCCCAAATCACCCAGAAATGTCCAGATATACTTGTTTCTCCTAGAAACTCTATCCATATTTCTCAGAAACACCCAAAATACTAGTTTCTCCCAGAAGTTCAGTCCAAATCAACCAGAAATCCCTATTTCTCCTAGAAATTCCCATAACTTCTGGAAATTCCTCCGAATCCTCCAAATCCCTATTTCTCCCAGAAACTCTGTCCAAACTTCCAGAAATATCCCGAAAATCCCTATTATCCCTTGGTGATCATACTAGAAAGTAAGGTTAGCACACTCTATATGGCTATGACCTTACTTGTTTAACTACTATCTGTTATAAATAGGAGCATCATATAGATTAGGGCTTGCATCCGCATGCTTGTCTCATGTGCATGCACCATTCTCATCAGTCTGCACACACTGTCTCAGTCAGTCTCTACATAAGTCAGTCCATCCTTGTTAACATCATTGTCATTGTTTGTCTAGTCGTCACTATCAGAATCTGATATACCCTTCCTCTCGAATTTACAGGTCAATATAGATTCCTAAAGTCAGCAACTAGGATCCTCGTCCTGAGTCAGAAGTTCGAATAGTCATTTAGTCAGAATTAGCCCGCTAAGTCATTCCAACATGAATTAGGAAGAATTAGAAAACAAAGTCACTGAGTTGGGAGCAACCATAAGCCAGCAATCTGATTGCATGGCCCAAGTTTTGAATTTCATGGAAGAAATGAAACAGCAGCAGCCACAATACCCACATGGGTTCCCACCACTAGTAGTAGGGTTCATGCCACCACTACCACCAGGTTTGTACCACTTCCCGTCGTTGTACATAAGAATAACGGGGAAGAAGAATGGTTTCATGGGGTCCCGCTACCTGTATATGAGAAAAAGTTTCAAGAAAAGATGGATAAAGTAGACAAGCTGGAAAGTATGCTAAGAAAGAGCAAGGGGTAAACGATTACATGCTAGATCTAGAAGGCCTGTTCGAACCCGTTAAAGTGAAACTGCATGAAAACTTCAAAATGCCAAAAAATGATCGTTTTGATGGGACCAGGAACCCAAAAAGTAACATCAAGTTATGCATGAACATCTTCCAATCTATGGGATGCACTCATGAGCACATAGTTATGCTGTTCCCTCAAAACCCTCAAGAATGCCGCACTAACCTGGTTTCTAACTCTTGAAGCCTCCAAGACCCGAGTCTGGGAAGATGTTGCTAGAACTTTTATTAATCACTACTCTTACAACCAAGAGTTTGATGTCACCATCTGGGACCTAGAGATAACCAAGCAGAACATCAATGAGTCATTCGCTGCATTCTTGAGTAGATGGAGGAATAAAGTGGCCCAAATGATCCACAGACCTGTTGAGAAAGAACAAGTACGTATGCTGGTCAAGAACATGCAACCAGTGTACCACGACAAGCTATTCTACCAGTCTATCTCAACATTTGAAGAATTGCTTGAAATAGGCACCAGAATAGAGGATGCCATTAGAGAAGGAAAGTTCAAGAATGATGAACACCATCATCAGTCCAAGAGACCCAACTATCCCCTGGCCTCCTTAGATGTCAGTGCGCTTAGTAACCAACCAATGGACTACCCTCTCCGTCCATACCAGTCTATTCCGCCAAATTGCCCAAAAAGCCCTCGCGAATTCTCCAAACTTGATGTTCCCCTTTCCACATCCATGGACCACCTACTCAGAAAGGGCCACCTATAGCTCCTCCCTCACAAGCCGCTGCCGGATCCCATACCCTTCCACTACAACATGAGCCTACAATGTGCTTACCACCAAAATCTAGGCCATGCCACCGATCAATGCATCCGCCTCTGCCATGACATTCAGAACCTCATAGAGGATGTAACCCATCCTAATCCAATCCACTATCTTGGCTTGGATCAACCACTCGAGTGCCCTTTTGATGATGCCAATGAATGTTGAAGCTACACAGTAAAGTGATGGTGTCTAGAACTTCTGCTAAAAAATAGAATAAGAAAAATAAATGGGTCGTAAAGACACTCCATTTGAGACCAGTTCGAGTCTAATCGAGTCTGTTCTATGTTTTGAGTCTATTTCAAGTTTATTCTTGTGGCCAAGTCTGTCTATTTTCAAGTTCAGTCGAGTCTGTACCAATGTAATCCTTCTCTTTTGTTGGAATGAAATCTCATTTTGCTTAATCTGATGTGTCTAGTCATAAATGCATGAACCATTGAACTGAAAATGTCACTTTTTAAATCACCACGGATATTACTCTGCTACTAATTTTTCTGCAACAAAACAAAAAAGAATCCTGAAAGGTCAAAGTCGATTTCACACTAACACCGATGAAGAGCTGAGAATTGAATTGTCTTACTTTAAGAATTTAAAGATGCTTTTGCCTCAATCTTGAAAAGACATGCTTGAAACTGACTTGGGGCTTGCCCAACACCCTTTTCCCACCATTTTAAAGCCTTGAGCCCAATCCAATGGAGAGCCATACAATATGTCTATTGAAAGTAGTGTAGACTTAGTCCTTGATGGTAGCCAAACACTTTCAATGAGTTTCTTCTCCCCTTTCAAAAAAAAAAAAAAAAAAACAAAACAAAACAAAAAAAGAGAGAAGAAAAAAGAAAGAAAAAGAAAGAAAAAAAAAGATCGCTAGGTTGAAAACCCAAAAGGGCACCTAGGCAAAAGTTAGAGCTGAAAAGGTGTTGATTTCCAAGATCTGACCTTAGCCAGTCAAAATGATGGAGAAAATGAAAGGAAGAAGGTTTTAGTGATACAGAGAATTGTACTCTTCAAGGTACATCATGAGAACATGCCTGGATCATATTTCAAAAGGCTCAGAACGACCACAAATAAATTCCGAGAACTGATATGCACATTCTGGAATTCTAAAATTGTGATCAAAAGATCTCACAAGAATCAACTACATGAAAAGTAAAATTGACTGGCTAGGAGAAAGCATAAAGGATCAATCCTCAAAAAGAAAAGGAAAGAAAAGAAAAGAAAAGAAACAAAAAGAAAGGGAGATCAAAACTGAATCCTCTTATTCAAGGCTACCACAAGTGAGCTAAGTTTGAACTTCTTTGACGATTGGTTTAAAAAACCCTCAACCAATTTCTTTCAAAGCCTTGCCTTGAACTACGCTCGACCTGATTCCCACTCAGGGATACGTAGGCAACTGCATCGGTTCAGTTGACGCCATCATAATCAACCCCCTTTCTTTCAAAGACTTGGCCTGAACTATGTTGGACTTAATCGCCGCTCGGGGGTATGTAGGCAGACTTTCAAAAAGAAAAGAAGGATGGCTCGCTAGGTCAAAAATTCGAAAGGATGCCTAGGCAAAAATTAGAGCTAAATCCAAGGTGAGCAATAATAAAAGAGAGAAAAGAGCTCGCTATGTCACCTCACTGGTGCCTAGGCAAATGTTATGAGTATTTGAGAGATTAAAGTCATGGTTCTTGCCTCAAGCCAAAAAATACCTTCCACACTAGGGGCAAACTTTGGCTACCCGCCTCGTTTACCTAAATTTTACTATCTACCCTTCATACAAATGGCAAACTTCGGTCACCTACCTCATTTGCCCAAAATCTCTAATAAACCATCATCCAAACTAGGGGCAAACTTTAGTCGCCCACCTAGTTTGCCTATGAATTCCACTTTGTACACCTTAAACTAGGGGCAAACTCCATTTTCCTAACAAGATCCCTTCACACCAAGGGCGAGTTTTCAAGTCACTAAGTTATTTTGAAAATTTTGAAATAGAGTACCTTTTATTCTAAAAGCTAAGGCACTAATTCAAAGCACTTCCTAGGAGAAGTAGAGAATTGATTAGATCAATAGGGAGGAGTTTTCAAAAACCAAATTTATCAGGAAAGTACTATCATATTAAGATGAGGAGTGAACATAAAGGATGAGCAGTACATCATTTATGACAGAAACACATTTAATTATGCTAATTTGGGCATTTCGTGTTGTTACTTTTGTCGAGTCAATCCTTCTTTGGTTTATCAAAACTGTATCAGAGTTCAAGTTTCATACAAACCAATCTAACTTTCCTTTTCATCGTTGTTGTTGTCAAGTCCATTTATCCTAATGGTCTCAAATGTGTGGGTTTAAAGTGATTACCAATTATAAAACCTATGGATACAAGCAGAAATTCCAAACATTATTACTGCACCAGTCATGGTTGCAACATGAGAAGTGTCCCAAGTATGAGTAGCATAAACTCATAAGTGGTTGTAAACTACAACCGATAGTTATTTTTCAAAGTGGTTGACCAGAGGGAATATCCCTAACACCTATTACTGATCCAATCAGAGTCTAGATGTATTGTATTAATGAGATGTGTTGATGAGGTATTTTAGGGCTCAGAGTCCAGGTTTGCTGATAAGATGTTTTTGTGAGGGTGGTTTAGAGCCTAGAGATTAGAGGAGCATCGAGGAACATCAGGAGAGTTGAGAAGCATGATTGGAGCATCGAGGAATATCAGGAGAGTTGAGAAGCATTGTTGGAGCATCGAGGAATATCAGGAGAGTTGAGAAGCATTGTTGGAGCATCGAGGAATATCAGGAGAGTTAAGAAGCATCATTGAAAAGTTGAGGAGCATCGTTAAGATTTGATCAACCGTGAGAGATTCAGAGATGGGTCCTGGTTCTCGATCAGAAGATTTGATCAACTGCGAGAGATTCAGAGATGGGTCCTGGTTCTTGGTCAGAAGATTTGATCAACTGTGCAAGATTCAAAGACGGAATCTTGGTTCTAGGTCAAGAATTGAAAGAGAGATTCTCAGAGAGTCCAGAAAAGAATTAGCTCCCGAAGGCCCTAACCGACTCTTTTGTATTGGGCGTTGCAAAATTTGATCAACTGTGAGAGATTCAGAGATGGGTTCTGGTTCTCGGTCAGAAGATTTGATCAACCGTGAGAGATTCAGAGATGGGATCTTGGTTCTAGGTCAAGAATAGAAAGAGAGATTCTCATAGAGTCCAGAGAAGAATTAGCTCCCGAAGGCCCTAACCGGGTCTTTTGGATTGGGCGTTGCAAAATTTGATCAACCACGAGAGATTCAGAGATGGGTCCTGGTTCTCGGTCAAATGATTTGATCAACTGTGAGAGATTCAGAGACAGAATCTTGGTTTTAGGTCAAGAATTGAAAGAGAGATTCTCAGAGAGTCCAGAAAAGAATTAGCTCTCGAAGGCCATAACTGGCTCTTCGGTCCAACCATTGTAAGATTTGATCAACTGCGAAAGATTCGGATTTGGATCCTAGTTCCTGGTTGAGAGAAATAGTTAAAGAGAGATCCCAGAAAGAGTCGTTTCATCTCCACCAGATTCAATTTAATCCCCAACAATCGTATCGATTCGTACATCGTCAATTCTTTTGATCATGGTTATTCCAACCGTTGGTCCAATCCATGACAGTCACAGTAGTTCACTGTCGACTCGTCATCTCGATTCGTACATCATCAGTTCAATCCATGACAGTCACAGTAGTTCACTGTCGACTCATTATCTCGATTAGTACATCGTCAGTTCAATCCATGACAGTCACAGTAGTTCACTGTCGACTCGTCATCTCAATTAGTACATCATCAGTTTAATCCATGATAGTCATAGTAGTTCATTATCGACTCGTCATCTCGATTAGTACATCGTTAGTTCAATCCGAACAGTCACAGTAGTTCAGTGTCGACTCATCATCTCGATTCGTACATCGTCAGTTCAATCCATGACAGTCACAGTAGTTCACTATCAACTCATCATCTCGATTTGTATATCGTTAGTTCAATCCATGACAGTCACAGTAGTTCATTGTCGACTTGTCATCTCGATTAGTACATCATTAGTTCAATCCTAATAGTTACAGTAGTTCACTGTCGACTCGTCATCTCGATTCGTATATTGTCAGTTTAATCCATGGCAGTCATAGTAGTTCACTATCGACTCGTTATCTCAATTTGTATATCGTCAGTTCAATCCATGACAGTCATAGTAGTTCACTGTTAACTCGTCATCTCGATTCGTACATCGTCAATTCAATCCATGACACTCACAGTAGTTCACTGTCAACTCGTCATCTCGATTTGTACATCGTCAGTTCAATCCATTACAGTTACAGTAGTTCACTATTCGATTAGTACATCATTAGTTCAATCCATGACAGTCACAGTAGTTCATTGTCGACTCGTCACCTCGATTCGTACATTGTCAGTCTAATCCATGATAGTCACATTAGTTCACTGTCGACTCACCATCTCGATTCATACATCGTCAGTTCAATCCATGACAGTCACAGTAGTTCACTATCGACTCGTCATCTCGATTCGTACATTGTCACTTCTTCCAATCACGGTTAGTCTAACTGTTGATCCAATCCATGATAGTCATAGTAGTTCACTATCGACTCATCATCTCGATTCGTACATTGTCACTTCTGTTGATCATGGTTAGTCCAACTGTTGATCCAATCCATGATAGTCACAGTAGTTCACTGTCGACTCATCATCTCGATTCGTACATCGTCAGTTCTTCTGATCACGGTTAGTCTAACTATTGATGCAATCCATGATAGTCATAGTAGTTCACTGTCGACTCATCATCTCGATTCGTACATCGTCAGTTCTTTTGATCACGGTTAGTCCAACCATTGGTCCCACCCATGACAGTCGCGGTAGTTCACTGACTACTCATCATCTTGATTCGTGCATCGTCAGTTCATTAATTTACCATCACTCTCATTCAAAATAAGTCGTGTTCATCATTCTGATTCAAAATCTTAGGTTTCTATGTCCATTAATGGGGCTTCTGTGTCCATCGCTTGACATCTCGGGCTTTCATGTCCATCACTTGTCGTCTCAGGACTTCTGTGTCCGTCTCTTAATTTCCAGGGCTTCCATGTCCATCGGTTATCTGTCAAACTGCATCTCCGATTGTGGTCCTCTAGGACCCCACATCTGATTACATTCACTTGCGAAGCACACTTCCCAAAATTCAGAAGTTTGCTCCAAGACCCAAAGTCTTCAAACCTTGGTGTCCCTATTCGGGTCAATAACTGCATCACAGTTAGAAACACTAGCACAATATAAGTCCACTTGGAGTGGCACACACCCCACAACACCAACTTATACTAGGATCAGAACACTAGGCATGATAGGAGTCATGACACAATTCATATCACATCTGTACATTTCATATCATCCTCAAAGCATAGCATCCGCCTTTCTTGTTGTGCATGTGTGATTTGTTCCTTTGTGCCCCGAACTACGTCCTGGTCTGAATCCCCTTGGGATACGTAGGTAGCTCACGAAGAGCATGACCAGCACTAACCTCAGCATCATGATTTTTATCATTGCATCTTTGTAACGCTTTTATCCTAAATCTATAGCCTCCAAAAAGGCCTGTCTCTTCAAAGCATTGGCACTCACTTGTGACATGCGTTGCCTCGCAAGTTCATGCCAAAGAGGGGCAAACTATAGACACCCCATTTTGGCAGCTATCAAATTTAGGAGACCTATAGCTTGGTGGTTCATGATGATCGAAAAAGACTGAAAAAGGACTCTTGGAAGTTAGTTTCATCTCTCAAAATGCTCAGAATAACCAAAATGCCCCTGAAAGTCCAAACTCTCCCAAATTTGAACTGAAAGTTTTAGAAACATCCTACGTCGTAAGAAAAGTCATAAAAATGAGTTTTGAAGCAAAATCAGATGAAATCATCAGCTCCCAGAGACCTTTGAAAGTCCCGAATGTTCTCAGAAAGTCGCCGTTGACCAGTTTGAACAAGGATTGATCAGGTTTGACCAAGGTTTGACCAAAATCGTCCAAATCCACTAAAAAGCTCCGAGATCATTCTAGATCATGTGGAAAGTACTAGAACATGTTTTAAAAGAAAATCGGACAAAAACGTCAGCTCTTGGGAGCTCCCAGAGGTTCCCAGAACTTCCTGGATGTCCATAGTTTGACCAAAAGTTGACTTTAAAATTAGAGCACCGTATCATTTTTCAAACATTTTTTATGGATACTAGAGGTCAATAGCTTTCCAATGGTATATCGCACATAATTCTTGGATTTAAAACGAATTTATTATGAATTTCCGAAGGTGAAAAAGGCGATTAAATTGGCTTTTATCACGAATACCGTAAAACTTTTCAAAGTGACCTATCTCCAAAATATTTTATGTAAAGTAGACTCCATTAAATTTCCAACGATATATCACAACCTCATTTTGGAGTTCATACGCATTTACTGTGAATTTCGGACGAAATAGGGCCTTTTCGCGAATATCAAAACCTCAGGGGCCTAAACGTAAATTTCTGGGCGTCTGAGGAGCAGTGCCGCGGCGGCACTGGGCCACTGCCGTTGCGGCACATGGCCAGTGCCGCAGCGGCACTCAACCCCCGCAGAGTCCATTTTTGTAATTTATTTTGGGGGTCCAAATTGAATAATTGAAGACCAAAATGATGTAGTTTTGTGTTCATAGATGTTTGGGACCAATGGGAGCACTTTCTAAATCCCAAAACCACCCCCAAATTGGCCTATATAAACCCCCCTTTGCTCTTCATTTTAGGGGGACCAAGTGCAAAGTTCATACAAGTTGTAGAGAGAAAGAGAGATAGAGATAGGTTCAGAAGAAGGAAAGGGAGCTTCTCCCACTGATGTTCATCTCTTCTTACCTCATTTCTTTTTGATTTTTCTTTGATTACATACATGTTTATCATCATCTAGATGACATGTTGTTTGAGGAGAGTGAATCCTTATGGATTGTAGCTCTTGACCTCAAAGACATATTTAATGGATGATGATTCTAACTTCAAAACATTCATATGTATTCTTGATGTTATATTCTCAAACAAAACTATGTTTGTGCAAGTAATATTGGGCATTCTTGATATGAGTTTGATGATGATGTTCCAAGTGGTTTTAATCCCCTTTTTGTACTGGAAATGTGCCTTCAAAACCCCTATTTCAAAACCCCTTTAAAACCCCCAACATTGGGATTCCAAGAAATAAGCTTTGTTTTACCAAAAATCTTCAAAATAGTGAATGATCTGAGTTCAAAGATTTCTCTAGGACTCAATACTCAAAGTATTAATATGAGACCACTTGGAAAGTCTTCTTTACTCATTATAGAACATCCACGATTTTGGCTTAGCTTGAAAACACTTGGAATGGTTCCATTTTGACCCAAACATTCCAGCTTGGTTGACTTTTAACTTGTTTTCCAAAAAACTTTTTGTAAACGTGTGGTCTTAAATTATTTTTACCTTGAACTTCAGTGTCTTAGGGAACTTTTTGTATAATATGGGCCTCCATATCTTTTTTTTTTTTTTTTTTTCAGTTTCTAATATTTTTCACCATTTTAGTCGACAGTACGGACTCTGTTTCTGAGTAACCTCTATTGTTTATATGATTTCTCTCAATCTGTAATAGTTATTGAGGATTGGCTTTTTGATTTGTCTTCTAGACACAATAGGGATGATCTCCATAAAAAATCATGCATTGAAAACATCCCTAACTCTACTTTTGAATTTCCACAAGATCAAGTCACTGTTCTGTCCACTATTCATAGCAAGCATTCTTTTACTTTCATTCTTTGATTTGATGCTTACATGCACTCCAAATTTGTCCATGTCTTAGGAAATAGTTCATACTACATTTGTACATATCCTATGATGATTTCCCCCATGCATCCATTCATCTTTTTGTATTTCTAAGTCACTTTCGAAAGCCCATGTACACAAACACACAACAACCTTTGCACATTCTAGGATCATACATTGCATCCATGCAAGATTTGGGGCTTTTGTGACTCCTAATCTAAGAAGATTGTAAGGAATGAATTCGATCACACGTCCATGCTTCACTCGAGCTAATCTTCCTTTCTCATCCGTCCCGGGGATTGAGAGGTCTTCTTTTCTCAAAGATTGACATGCATTATCCTAGCTTGCTAAGCATATTTGACTTCTTTGATTATTTGTTTCAAGAACAATTCATGTCCCCTTAGATTAGGAAGACTTTATTACTTGATATGTGGTTAGTGGATTTTTCCTAGGTTTGTTTGTGTGATCTTTCACTTTGCATTGTGTGATACTTGGCTTAGATCTTATGGATGATATATTATCTTTTGATCTTCCATTTCAAGATTCTTATATGATGTAATATACTATCATAGTATTAATTTTCGAACCAAACATAGTATAAGATGATTATTTGGATGCTAATTGAGGCCCATTGAGAGACAGGGCGAGTTGAGGGTGTTTTTTTCATGACAAAGGCTCCTTCCTCTCTTGTACCAAAACCCCGAGCCATGTTCTTTGGTTATGAAAGGCCGGTGCCCTTTATCCGTTTGGGTGAGTCAAGTTAGGTTTCTTGGTTCCCTAAAGACCAAGTGGCGACTCTGTATTTGTTTTCAATAGACCTCTTGTTTTCTTTCAAATCAATTTCAAAACAAAAGAAAATCAATTTCAAAACCTCAAAAATAGAAACAGGAGTAGATGATGGATTCCGCGTGTCCACACAATGATGGGGTGTCTTGAGCATAGACGATGCACCGATGGAGGGTGTACTTAGTGCAGACGATGCAAATGGATGTGGGGTGTCCTATCGCAAATGATGCAAGGGTGCCTCAGCTAGAGGGCTTTGCGACATCTCTTTGCATAGCTCTTCGCGAGAGCTAGGTGGAGATAAAAAGGGTCCATAGAGCCACTTAAGACAAACTATGCCCGAAAGACGCAGTGATAAACCAATTACGATAAACATCAAAAGCTTTTGCGGAGAGTTGAGGCTGAGATGTAGATATCTCCCTACGGAGCACTTCATGCTTACTAGGGTGTGCAAAGATGCTGAGAGTAGAGAGTGGAGGCTTAGATGCAGAGTTCTCCATATGTAGCACTTCATGCTAGGTAGGGAGTACAGAGATGCTGAGAGCAGAGAGCGGAGGCTGAGATGTAAAGAGTTGAGATGCAGAGTTCTCCGTGCACAGAGATGTAGAGGGTTGAGAGCATAGGCTAAGATGTAGAGAGATGAGATCTCTGTACGTAGCACTTCATGCTAAGTAGAGAGTGCAGAGCAGATGAGAGCAGAGAGCGGAGGTTGAGATGATGAGATCTCCCTACAAGCATGTCATGCTAGGTAGGGAGTGCTGAGATGCTGAGATAATAAGAATATATATGGTGCAGACATCACAAGGGCAGAGAACAAATATATATGAATACGACATAAATGCAGAGAGCATGGATTACAGGCAGCAAATAAAGCATGAATTTATGGAGAGCATGGATTGCAGGGATCAAAGAAAGTGTAGATCTGCAGAGAGAATGGATGATAGATAGCGTAGATGGCATAGATAGTTGAAGCACTATTGGCTTCGAAGGGATGCATAAATCAATGCACAGATGCAGTAACTGCTCAACAACAGATTCATGAAGAGCCTAGAAGGCAAATAATTCTTCTAGGGGATTGAATCATAAATGCGATATCACTCTATTAGGGAAAAGGTACTTTCGGAGCCATTTAAGGCGAATCAGGGACACCATGCATGACTCAAAGCCTGTTCAGCACAATCAATGCAACAATGCGGGAGATTTTCGAAGACTGATGCAATACAACGCTAATGGGGATAATTGCTCTGCTGGGGATTCATATGCACGTGCAATGTGATCAATATGCAAATGCGGAGGTTACCCAGTCAATTAACATGTAGAGTCTTAAAGGCGAACTAATCTTTAGGAAGCACATCGTCAAGTCATTTAAGGCAAACAACGAGTGTGATGCATGAAACGAAAATGAATATGCAATAAGATTATCGTGCTATTTCAATCATCAAGCCAAGTAAAGCAAGTGAAGGAGAACTACTTTTAAAGGGGAAACATTTTGAGACCATTAAAGGTGAACTGCATATTGCACAATCATTGTCTTGAAATCGTGGGGTTGAAATTTATGAAATTCGAGAGACGTGAACACTGCCCCTAGTTTAGACGTTCATACTTGATGATACAATAATGCTGTGAACATGGCTCATTTCAAAAGATCACGTCGATGCTCATAGACTCCTTTCTTTATCTTATACTTCAAATATTCTTATCCTATTGCTCACGCACACCTTCGAAGTCTATGACTCTACGACTCAAGCTCGAATCTAAAACTCAACTAGAGACACTAAAAACAATCAAATCACACATTTTTAGATTTTCTTTTGACGCGGTGCCTTATTATGAGTGATGTACCTTGTGCATGATCTGGATTATTCTTTTTCTATTCACCCAATTCTTTGAGTTGAGACTTCATGCATAAATTCAAGGATTGGAAATTTTCCTTAATCATGATCGTAATCTACTCTTTACTCTCTCCGCATTACGACCTCAAACTTTTATTTCTAATCAAAGAGCGAAATACAATTCCGTCTAACATGAAGACATCACATCAGAATAACATTACCCCTTGTTTATGACAAGGGACTTGGACTTGGCTTACCCCTTCTGTTGGGCTAGGTTGAACAAAATGGGCAGTAGGGGACTTGCCCTTGTGTGCAAATCAATAAATGACGAGTTCTTTCAGTAACCAAACTAAACCTACGGAGTGAGGGGCTTGCCCATTGTATACAATTGGCATGAATTTCGAGATAAGGGCTTGCCCCTTGTAGAAAAAGCAAAGTGCACAAGCCAGTTTGAAATCAAGGGATACTCATTAGCTAGAGATTCATCTGTCACATAATTTTGACTTTAAAGCTCATGACGGGGCTTGCCCCTAGTATAAGGGCAAATGATTATAGGTCAATGGCTAAGACCAAACCTTTTGAGAGGTTGCTACGTATCCCCTAATAGGAATCAGGCCGAACCTAGTTCCATGCAAGAACAGGGCTAGAACAATATCAGGAGTGAGAAGCGGGGTTCGAATAAAGTCAAAACGCTAGAGATGAGACTTAAGCACAGGAAAGACCGAACCTTTTGAGAGGCTGCCTACATATCCCCTATTGGGAATCAGGTCAAACGTAGTTCAATCGTGGCATGAGACTTTTGATCCTAGGCATAGTGATCTTTTAAGTTTGGTCAAGCTGATGAATTTCAATCTTAATCACATTTAGATTCAAGAGAGATTTAACAGTATAAGATTTAAGCTGACTCGATCTGAATTCAAAGCTACGGTCAAAACTGGTGCTCAAAGTAATTCACGATTAGGTTCATCTCAGTAAGCACATGTTCGATTATGGTATAACGCCTTCACCCTTTTTTTTCTTTTCTTCTTCTCTTCTTTTTATTTTTTCGCTCTAACTTTTCCCTAGGCACACATTCGGTTTTTCATCCTAGCGAGCTTCATTTTTTATTATTTCTTTTTTTTTTTGCTCTAACTTTTTCCTAGGCACTCTTTCAGGTTTTCATCCTAGCGAGCTTCACTTTTTATTAATTTTCTTTTATTTCATTCATGTGTGGCAACTCTTTGTACCCCTCCACTTATCAATATCTGTGTCATCTAATCATATTTCTCTCCAAAGAATAAGGTGTATTTTAAGTTCAAGTTTTTCACAATAGTCAATATCATTCTACAATTTTTTTATTCTTTCTGCCAAGGAATAAGACGTATTTCTGATATCCACTTCCTGCAATAGTCAATATCGACATATGGGTTCTTCATTTCTCCCCTCTCTTCTTCTTCTTCTTCTTCTTCTTCCTTTTTTTGTCATTCTTTATCTTTTTACATTCTCATCCACCATTTCGTTTCTTTCTCTTTCTTTTTCTTGTCTGTTCTTTTCTCTCTTTTACCATCCCTATTCTACCCTTCTCCGAGTCCATAGGTTTTGGAAAGTAAGTATTGACACGCTTATTTCTTTATTTCATTAATAACTTTAGAGTCTGAGAATTTTTCCCACATGGACAATTTTTTCTGGTTCTTTCTTTTCCTACCTTTTCTTTTCTATTTTTTTCTTAGGCAAAGGCATTATATCACATAATCACCATAGCTTTAAACAAAATCCACTCTTTAATCGAGGCACTAATTTCACTCTCATGCAACGAAAGGTGGGATTGGCACAGTTATCGGATAGAAAATGAATGGGCTTTCGGATTCATTCTGAGTATGTCTTTTAGGGCTTAGCCAAAATCATTTTTCGGTTCTTTGAATAGAGCGACGACTTTTGGCTTTCATTTGGAGTTTCAAAGAACTAATCCAAGCACATTTTAGGATCTTTCTCAATACTCGAGTTCATATATGGGGTCTCTTCTATGATTTCTTGGGTGTTTCATTTTTTTTGTCATTCATTATGATGCGGTCCATATACTCGTAAATTGGCACAACATAATTAATAAAAATGAAATTCTTCTTATTGACCCAAAAGGGAAACTAATACATCACTAGTATTTTTTTCTTTCTTTTTTCTTCAATTTAAAATTCAAAGACTAATTTCAAAACAAAAATCAACTCGACACTTAACCCAACACAAATATTCAAAATCTAAGGACTACTAGACAAAACTCAACATAGACATAAACAAACTCAAACTTGACTCAATTAGTGTATCATGAACAAGTTGTTTGAAAATTTCACTCTTCATTAAGTGGCCATTAGCATCCAATCTAGAGTAGTTACTAGCATCATCACTTCATTAGCATCACACTACCAGGAATTATTTCACTAGTCTCCGCAATTTCAAAATCATGTTCCAACCCCAAAAATAACTGTGCCCCCTTTTATTCATTTTTTTTTCACAAGTCCCTATTCAATTTTATTCTTTCAATTCCCATCTATTTCTATTTTGAATCATTTTCTTTTTCAAAATTGCAAGTCCATCCCTTTCTTCTTTTTTGAAATTTCTTTTTTTGAAAAAAACAAATCATGGGTTCCACCATTTCCCTTGATTTTTTTTCTTTTTTCAAAATGACTTCTAAGAAATTATATTTTATTTTGAAATTTTTTTTTCTTTGGAAAAAGAGGTCATAGATGATACGCCCAAACTTAGCTCTACTCTGTGACCGAGCAGTTATACTCAGCGACCGACACCTATCCTGATTTCCCGAGCGGTCGAGGACTCTCCCAGGCCTCCTGATCTTATAGCACAGGGCTCTGCCAGAGGGGTAGCATCTTCTAGTCAAACAGTCCAAAACAGGCCAGCAGTCCCATACCAAGCGGTACACGTAATATCAATTGGCCCTGACCAATAGATCAGGAATGCAATACGGGCTCAGTTCATATAGGCGCAGTCCAGCCAGGCCCACGAAACACGCCCCAGAATATTTCAGCTAGTTAGAAGACTAATGGCATGTATGGAAAGTTTCCTAATATAGTTAGGAAACCCACTCGATTTGTGTCAATCACATCCTAATTGGATTGTATTACCTAATCTAATTAGTTTCCTTGGATGAGTAGGTCTCTTGCATCTATAAAAGAGACCACTCACCCCCATAGAAAGGGATCAACTTTTCAGTCTAGACAGCACCTCTATAGCAGTCATTATCACGCCCGGCCATCCTACAATAGCTCCAAACTATTGTTGGTTTACCAAAGGTCCCCAGCTTTTTACAGTATAGTGAACGTGCTTAGACAGACACGTGGACGTAGGTTCCTTCATTAACAGGGCCGAACCACATACAAAAAACCAATCTCTCAATGTCTCTCTGTCCTTAAATTGCTCTAATTAATCTTACCAATTTTTGGCAACATCATCTTGGCACCGTCTGTGGGAAACTACAAATTTCTCATCAAAAAATCTCTTGACTGATCAACATGCTACCAAAGAAGAGTAGTAGGACAGTTGTGCAGTAGGCCAACCGGGATGTTACGCCTGCCCCGGCGCTGGCTGTAGTGGTCCTAAAATCGGAGCAGATCACCGTGACCCTCTCACAGCTCTTGAAGATCTAGCGTCAAACCCAACAGCAGATCAAAGCCCTGCCGGCCCAACAAAGTAATCCTCCAGTGGCCGAGAAACTGCCCGAGAATGTTGCGTACGGTCAGGAACTGATCCTGACCAGACAACATGCCCAGGCCAATCCATCTTATGTTGAGGATGCTACAGACATCAATGGTAGGCGTACTGCTGGAGAGGAAAGGTAGGAGCGCGTGGCCCGGGAATCGGTCGAGTACCGAGATGGTCTTAGGCACCCGATCAGCCAGAGTTATAGTCTAGCCCAATCCCAGAGGATAACATACCTTCATGAAGAAGAAGCCTCGTCCACCAACCAGACAAACCCCCTAGATACCGGTCAGGAATGTATAATGGCCCGTATCCACAATTTGAAGAAACAGATCGACTCGGAACCATGTCAATACCGAGACAGAGTCACCATTCTCTAGCCTAATCACGAGGTTTTCCATCCCACGAAAATTCAAGCAGCCTTGCCTGGATTTATACGACAGCTCGGGTAGCCCACTAGACCACATCCGAACCTATAAGGCCCAGATGGTTCTCGCCACCAATGGAGACGAACTATACTGCCTGACCTTCCCTAGCACTTTGAAAGGCCTGGTTTCTCAATGGTTCTATTCCTTGAAGCCCCGCTCAATCAGCAGTTTCAAGTAACTCAGTTTTAAGCAGTTTCAAGCAACTCAGAAATAGTTCATCAACTAGTTCATTGGTATACTTGGATGGCCAAAGCCTGACATGCAGTATCTGACAGTCAAGCAAAGGAATAATGAGTCCCTCAAGGAATTCATCGAACGACTTAATCAAGGAAAGCTTGGGATCTATGATCTTGATGAAACCGTCGTCATTACAGCTTTTTGCTCAGGAGTTCAACACACCAAGTACGCTACATTGTTTCACAGAAACCAATAGGCAACCTTGGTTGAACTCGCAGAGAGGGTTACAAAATACATTGACACTGAAGAATTTCTAAAGACCAAAGGCCCCGGGTTCGTAAGCAATGAACCTTTTAGAAGTAAGCGGAAGCGATAACAGCCCGGGAAGAATAATGTGGAAAAGGCCAGTAGTTCTGGCAGTTCCTTCAGTTCACAGCAGTCAAGGTTCGGCAGCCCTGACCCAACCTCCACTTCATAGCGGTCTAAGTCCAGCAGACCCGACCCGACCTCCAATTCACATCGATCTGAGTCCGGCAGCTCCGACCCGACCTCCAGTTTATAGCTTTCAGGATCCAGTGATCCCGACCTTGCCTCCAACTCAGAATACTCAGGAGCCCGGTGATCCCGACCCGACCTCCTGTCTCCAACAGACCAGTCTAGTCCAATTGTAATGGTACTTTCTCCCGACCATAGAACAAAGCTCAGACTGCCAAAGGGTTGCTATAAAGATTTGAATCGCCTATCAACTCCTCGTCGATCCCCAAAGTGCAAGAAAAAGACCTCGGTCTCAACCTTGAGGCAACCAAAGACCACTGTTACACAGCTGGCAAAAGACCTCAGGATCACACTTGAGGCACCTAAAAGACCTCGGGATTACAGCCGAGGCAACAAAAAAACCTTGCGATCACTCACAAGGCATTGGTTTCGCTTAGGTCCATAACCTACGATTAATCCCCCTAGGTGGCTGATGATAGAAAACTTCAAAAGACCCTAAAAATACCAACATTCTAGGTTGGTTACCTACAATCATAGCATCTAGAGACCCCCATCTTAGCAAAAGCTTGGGGGGCAGAAAGGCATAATGAACTAAATAGGCAATCATATCGGGTATTTACAGGGCTTGGGGTTAACTAAATCAAACTCTTAGACAACCCCGAATGCCTAAAATACTCATAGGCACCAGCTCTACTTAGGTCCAAATCGACGATAGAGGAAATCCTCTTAGGTTGGCCCGTGATAGAGGAGCAAAAGGACCCTAAAGTAACATGCTTTAGGTCGGCTCCACCAACATGGTCAAGCTCTTCTCCCAATAATCTTGACGAAGGTTGGCTGGGCGGAAGATGACCATCTTGGGGAGTTAACATAAAAGGACCCTAAAGCCATATGCTTTAGGTCAGATTTTCCAACACGGTCAAATTCTTTTACCCACAACCTTGATAAAGGTTTACGGGCAGAAGATAACTATCCTGGGAGCTAACTCAAGTAAAAGATTTCAAATTAGGTTGAGTCTCAACTCTTAGCCAATTCTAGAGCAATTCAAAAGACTCAAAAGTTTCAAGACAAATTCTCGAGCGCTCAGACAATGGCAAACGGCTTCAAACAGATTTCCAAACTTGGCTCAATATATCATCAAGCCAACCTTAGAAATGGGGGGCAACTAATACACCCAAACTTGGCTCTACTCTGTGACCAAGCGGTTATACTCAGCGACCGACACCTATCCATATTTTTTGAGCAGCTGAGGACTCTCTCAGGCCTTCTAATCCTATAACATAAGGCTCTGCCAGAGGGTTAGCATCCTTTAGTCAAATAGTCCAAAATAGGGTAGCAGTCCTATCCTGAGCGGTACATGTATTATCAATAGACCCCAACCAACAAGTTGGGAATGCAATACGGGCTCGGTTTATATAGACGCAGTACAGCCATGCCCGGGAAACATGCCCTAGAATATTTTAGCTAGTTAGAAGACTAATGGCATATATGGAAAGTTTCCTAATACAATTAGGAAACCCACTTGATTTGTGTCAGTCACATCCTAATTGGAATGTATTACCTAATCTAATTAGTTTCCTTGTATGAGTAGGTCTCTTGCATCTATAAAAGTGGCCACTCACCCCCATAGAAAGGGATCAACTTTTCAGTCTAGACTACACGTCTATAGTAGCCATCATCACGCCCGGTCGACCTATGGTAACTCCAAACTATTGTTGGTTCACCAAAGGTCCCTGGCTTTTTACAATATAGTGAACGTGCTCAGACATACACGTGGATATAGGTTCCTTCATTAATAGGGCCGGACCACATACAAACAACTAGTCTCTCACTGTCTATCTCTCTTTAAACTGCTCTAATTCATCTTACCAATTTTTGGCATCATTAGTAGATATTTTTATTTTTATTGTAAAAATAAATTCATATTTAAAATGATTTTCTTGGGAATGCATTATCATTTTGAGAAGGGACTTGTGTCTATTTGGAAAATATATATATTTTTTGTTGTATATTTTGTGTTTTATTTATTTACTTATTTTTTTTATGTCATGCATGAAATAAAATGCAAATGCAAGTGAGTAAACCTTATCCCAAATCATCATATAGCCAATTAAGTCATAATCGCATCATCAAGAATCCCTTTTCAACCCATAGTCACCATAATCAATGTCACGCTAGTTATTCTATGCTTAGAACTTCACGTGTGACAAGGTTTATGATAGCCTAGGTCTAATTAGGGCTTACTCTAGTGAATAGGACACAAACAAGGTTATGACTCATTGTCCTACGGACTCGTGATACATATTCCCAGTATAACAAATAAGCAAACCATCCTCATGTCATGTGGCAAGCATTTTATATGGATAGAATGCCTTGAGTGTTAGACAGGGCTATGTATCACATGTCATAGAGGCTTCCTTATTCTGTCACATAATCCCAAAGGGTAAATAAAGCATGTGTGTGCACATTTATCTTAATAGGTCAAGCCCTAATGGATTGGCTCTATAGCTGCTATATGCATCAGGGTGGATAGAGTTAAAAAGGGTCCCCCAGTGAGAGTCCTATATACCCCCCATTACAGAGTTTGGTATGATAGGTGGAGTACTTTTTATACCGTTAGGTACGTGCTAAGGCAGGGAAGTCCTCTATAGAGGGGATCTGATAGACTGCAGGCCCATCGGCTTTGGTCCTCCCAAGCTTCTTAAAACTAATGCACGTGCAATCCTCATAATATAAAGTCAAAGAACCTTGAAAGTTTTGGAGTCTAACCCTCTTAGTTCAGTCCCCAGCAGAGTCACCAATTGTGGGTACCCGAACCAAGCTTGGGGTCTAGATGGATTAAGCCAGCTTGATTGTCCCATTTTAAATCTTATGCCAATAGCCACGAGTGATGTTAACCACCCTTCATTAGCCTTTATCCTATTCGACCGATTTGGATTACTCATATTTGGATTCCATGGGACTTTTTATCTAACCCGAGGCAACAATCAATGCCCATAATCTATATCTAAGCCTACACGAGTGAGTAATCCATGTATATCCCACAAGGCTAAATTTGGAGAGATTCTCACTAATTGAGTCGACACATGGTTTGATAAAGGAAAACAAGAAAACTAAATCTATCAAGTCGAATGGATAGAGAACACCACCCCATCGTCACCAAAGAACTCGGTTTAGGGATTAATGTACGAGAGAGGAAGGAGCTAGATCGTGCTAAAACACCCCCTCTTGCCCCATCGTGAGATGGGCATCTACTCAGCTTTCAAGGTGTTTGACTAGACATTATGTGGACCAGTTCATTTATTTCTAATGCAATCCTAATTCAAGTTATAAACAACTACTAAAAGAAAATCATGCAAGAAACTAAGCAATTACATGCAATGCACGTGCTAAAATAGTAATTCGGGCACTGAACGTATTACGGCGCTTCCCTATGCATGCAAAAGAAAATAAAAGGAAATTAAACATGAAAATCACACTCAAAAACCCTAGAAAAACATGATATCCAAGCACAAGTAATCATGTAAGGAATTTAAAATCTATATTTTATCCATCTAAGCATGCTTCTATGTGATCCTAAGAAAGCAATAAATAAGAAGGATGCTAGAGAACTTACCCGGGATAGCATAGCACTCTTAATTATCCCTAATTAACCATGGTTAGGATAATAAAACATAATATATATATATATAAGATAATCTAAGAATATCCTACTATTCTAGGCATGGATAGTATGTATGTATGTCCAAACATGACTACTATGTGCAATAGTGTGCATGTGTAAGCCTAATTAAGTGTTATCCCTAGTATGGATAACCTACAATTCTAAGTGAGGATAGTGTGCATGTGCATGCAAGTGCATCGATACAAATTAATTCATGCATTAAACTAGTTATGAATTAACTACTATGCATGGATAAAACAGGGATAGAATGGATAGCCTACTATCCCAACTAATATGAATTACTACATGATTCCTATATGAATGCCCTAGTTCTAGACTCATAGATCCAATTAAGGCTTTGTTATCTCCGGGGTCGGATATCCATGGATTGAATACCAACTCCACAGCTTCGGCTACCACAACATTTGAGGGTAGCTCTGCTTGGGATAACTCTACTTTAATGGATACTACAAACAAGGAAATTCAACTACCCTAGAACTTTAAAGATCTAAATAAAAATTAAAGCAAGAAATAAAAAGAAGGAATAAGAACTTACCACAAGAACTCCCCTCAGAATGCTCCTCCGGCAGAGCTTCACTAGCACAGCAGACTCCAAGACTCAATCCTAAAGTCTAAAAACTTATACTTTACCCAAGTATTTTCTAGGAGTGCTTCGGAATTCTCCAGAGGAGTTTCCTTGCCTCTCTAATGTGGTGTGAAGGCCTCCATTTATAGTTTGATATTTGGGTTGTGTTTTTTTGTGTTTAAGCAATGTGCGACGGAGATATAAGCTTTAAATGCTTGCACTTAGGCTATTTTAAGGTGTACACAGGAGTCTTTCACTAAGTGGAGTAAGTATAATGGGATATGGAGGCTTTTAAATTATATCTTAATTCTTTCAAAGAGTTTTGGAAACTAAAAACACTAATTTTCGTATTTAAAAAGTCTCCAAAAATCAATTATAATAGAAATCCCAGTTTAGGCATTTTAATCCTGTCACTGTACTATGGGCTAACTTTAAAAGGCCATATCTCACTCATTTTAAGTTCAAACTGGACTTATGACCTACGGATTTTATATGCTCGGGGAAGGTACTATACATTCCAATTGATTTTAGGCCCAAACTCCTCCTGGTTTAAGAGTTATGGTCAAAATACTAAAGCTGTGTTAAAAATGGCTGCTCGTAATGGGCTTTCAAGGTTACTTTGGTATAAAAATTATTTGGGAATTATTAGGCCAAAAATAGGATTTGGGCTATGGTTTGAAAATATTTTAGGACTAAAAGGACTTCTTGGGATCCCACCCCCGGGTCCGGGTTTTGGCTTGGGTAATAGTAATTGACTTAATAAAAATATTTTGGTCTTTTTTTGTGGAAAACATTTAATTTTGGGTTTTTATGTCTAAATTGAATTTCTAACGTTCCTAAGTCTTCTTAGAGGTTATTCTAACATATCTTGGAGACCACGGTGCTTCACGGAGTTCTGTTTCATATAACCGACAAATCCTGATTTCGATCATCGAGTTGTTCTTGAGGCGGGGTTCCTTCTGTTGAACGGACGAACCAAAATAGGTTGTCTACAGTAATGCATGCAAATAAATAAAAAAGCTAAACAAAGGGTCTCTAACACATATATACATATCAGGAAAATCCTAATCCAAGGTGTTGTGCATGGAGTCGAAATCAATAAAATCAAATAAAACAAAGGGTGGTTCAAGGAGCCATACATTAATGGCACAACAAAATAAAGGTTAGTCCGCATGCTTTGAAAAAAATCGAATATCAAATCCTAAATATTATACTAAACTTCTAGCTTAAATCTATTAATCATGGAGAAAGTTGACACAATCATGAATTCCTTCTAACTAGTTGAAATCACAACACCTCTATAGATATACAAGTCTCAACTAGGAGCCAATGTAATGTCCATTTAGAGATGATACAATCCTAACATGATTACAAGGAACCCATGACTAGGTTCAACTAATTATGACTTAACACAATACAAAATAATGTCCTAATTGCTAGAATCAATACATATATGATGAACGTATTAACATAAACAAGAACGAGCTATGAATCATTCATTAATTTGGATCATTCAACCTCTGAATTTGAGTTTAATTAATCATAATCAAATCCTATTTCAAGCCTTAAGGCATTAGAAAACCATTTGAATCATAATTGGTAAGTTTTAGCAAATCTGTCTCAGAATTTCAAGAATTACAGAGAGCAGACCAAACTTTCAAAAATAGGAAAAGCATATTTCCCATAGTTTGATTTCAATGATTCTTATACACAAGGTGCCTCTACCAGTCTAGTTTTTAACCTAAAAAGAAAACTAAAGATCAAATGGCCAATCTCTGAGAATTGGACCATGACCAGACACTACTCAGAATTTGTCAACTCTCTGTCTAGAGATCGTGTATAATTTTCTAAAAATAGTAAATGAATCTGAATTACTTCATTTTTTTAGGGAATCGTATTGACTCATTAAACTTCATGGAAAAAAATTATTTGAAGTCAAAAATGTTTGGTTAAGGCTTTGATCTATTCAAATCAAAACTGACGTACTGTTCTAAAATTTTGGACAGAGAGTAACTAGTTCATAAATCTTAAGATCAAACCATGTTAATTATGAAATCTCATCAAAATGAAAACTGTAGTAGTAGGTCTTTGTGTTATGAACACATTCCAATTGGTCTCATTCAATTCCAATGGATCATGATTTGATTAAAAATCTTTGATCACAGTTGGTTAATTCTAGAGAGAATCTAGAATAAGTATGATTGTGATCATCAAAATAACAATAAATTACGAAGGAGGTTCATGGATTTAGCCTTAGAGGATCTCTATCATAGATCTCATGTTGAAGATCTAGCATGAGAACCTCAAGGACTTACTCAATCCTATGAAATTTTAAAAGCTTGAATTCAACAATAAAATTATGAAAACAACTAGATCTACGTCTAATTCCTCTCACAAACACATGATCCTTGAGGAATATAACTTTATTTTATTCAATTCTCCTCCCAAGTAAATGATCCTTGGAGATCAAACTAAATTGATGATCAAAAGGAGAAGAGTATGAACAAATGAAGAGAGAATTCAAAAAATTGATGATTCAAAGCAAATTTTTTTTCCTAAAAAGAGCTTATTACAAAACTAAATCCATGATCTACTAGATCCAAATCAACAAGTAGATGAGAATTTAATCATAATACAAGTGGTGTGTGATGAAATGAGGTGGGAAGAGACTTTTTGAGAATTGTGTAAAATATCCTAGAATTCTATGAATTGTGATTGAATTTAGATTAAAACTAATTGAGATTAGAGGATTACCTATAAATATCCTTAGATTTTGTAGGTTCTTGATCAAGATCTTTAACTATCTTCAAGTTCTTCTTCAAATATTTTCAAGCTTCTATGGTTTCTTTTCCCAATTCTCACAAAATTCACTCTTAATTCTCTAAAATTGTTCAATCAAAAGACCTCCCCTTCAATGGAGACATACACCTCTTTATATAGACCCATTGGGAGAGGACAAATTAATAATTTCAAAGTTTTCTTGCATGTGAAGTGTGATCTTGGGTGTTCAATACGTACTTAAAAAAACAGTTATAACAGGCAGCACTCAGTGAATTGTCTGCGACACTCACTGAGTGCCGGCACTCATTGACTGTGAGTGCGGCACTCGGCGAGTGCCGCTGCAACTACCGCGTGTCGGCCCACTTGTAGTTATTGTATATATATCTATACATATATATTCTTTGTTTTCTTTTTCTTTTTGAAATTCCTTTCTTTCTCATTTTTTATTCTAAATCAAAATTCGCTCTCTTTCTCCCAAAATCAAAATTCCTTTTTCTTTTTTCTTTTCCTTAATTTTAAGAACAAAATTTATTTTCCCTTACAAAAATCCAAATTTCTTTTCTGTCACGCGTATTTTCACACACAAAATTCCTTTTCCTTTCTTTTCTTCCTCAAATTTTATCATCCTCGAGATTGACAAGCATTTTGAAGAACCTGAATTGCTTTAAAGACCATCGAATTCCGTCGGACATTGTCGTCATCGGTTTTAGAGGTAATCGTCCCCTGAAATTGGCGGTCGGTCAAAATTGGGGTGTCTACAGTTTGCCCCTCTTCAACTAAAATTATGAAGCAACACGTATCACAAGTGAATGTTGAAGTCTGTGTGAAGACAAGCCTTTGACTGAATTGTCAAATTCAAGTAAAAATCAAAGTGCGTTGTGAAAACAAATGCATAGATGGTTGGTGCTGGTCATGCTCAATGGTGAGCTACCTACATATCCCAATGGGAATCAGACCACGACATAGTTCGGATAAGGATTACACACAAGCACAAATAGTCACACGGATGAGTGCATCTATCCTATCATGATGCACGTTTCCATGGAACAACTGCCAATGCAATGTCATGCTCTATGCTCTCAAGCATGATGATTCAGAATCATACTGCTTTCTCTAATGACAAGAATGTGTTCTATGCCTTCAATTTTCTATTTTGATGTCGTCCTATTATGGGAAAGCCATGATTGATACAGATGCATTCGCGCCTTACTCTGTTTACCCATTTTTGATACTTGGTCTTCAGTAATCGTTGTTATCCATAGCCATTTGGCTACATTGGATAAATGCAATTCGACTAGACTGCACTTTGCGCCTAACACCCCAGCGTCAATGCAGGTTTACTTTTCTCAAAATGCAAATGACTAGACCGCGCTTTTTGCCTTACGCCCCAGAATGATTGGATTTGAAACAAGAAGCGCTTCGTGCCTTACACCCCAAAATGAAAGATAAAGTAAGCTTAGATGTGCTTCGTGCCTTAATCTGTTTATCCATTTGATGGAATTTGGGGTCACTCCAGACTTGGTATTTGATAGTCGCTCCAGACTCAACAATTCACAGAGCAATTATATGCCACTCTAGACTTAAATGATTCAAAATCTATCAGAAATGTCAGAATCGCTCAAGATTCAATGATCCCAAATTTAGCAGAAAGTCAGAATCGCTTTAGATTCACAGAAAAGTAAGAATTACTCCAGATTCAATGACTCTAGATTCACAAAAAAGTCAAAATTGCTCCAGATTCAATGACTCCAGATTCACAGAAAAGTTCAAATCTCTCCAGATTCAATGACCCTAGATTCACAGAAAAGTCAAAATCGCGCTAGATTCAATGACCCCAGATTCGTAGAAAAGTCATAATCATTCCAGATTTAATGACCCTAGGTTCGCAGAAAAGTCAAAATCGCTCCAAATTCGATGGCCCCAAATTCGCAGAAAAGTCAAAATCATCCCAGATTCGCATACAAGTCGGAATCGCTCCAGATTCAATGACTCCAGATTCGCAAAATAGTCAGAATCGCTCCAGATTCAAACTCCAGGTTGGTAGAAAAGACAATCAGTATTATAGGGATTAATCCTTCTTTATTTTCTAATTCAGAACAGTCACACAGACATAACAATTCATTTTTTATTTTGACAGATCTAGAGTCACACGGACTCGAAAATTCATTTTCTATTTTCAAAAGATCTGGAGTCGCACGAACTCGAAAATTTATTTCTTTTCAAAGATCTAGAGTCGCACGGACTCAAAAATTTATTTTCGTTTTAAAAACCTGAGTCGTGTGGACTCAAAAATTCATTCTATTTTCAAAAGATCTAAAGTCGTGCAGGCTCGAAAATTTGTTTATTTTCGAAATCTGGAATCGTGCGAACTTCAAAAATTTCATTTTCTATTTTCAAAAGATTTGGAGTCACGCGGACTAAAAAAAATTCATTTTCTATTTAAAGATCTGGAGTCGCGTAGACTCAAAAATTCATTTTCTTTTTAACGACCTGGAGTCACGCGGAGTTGATAATTCATTTTCTATTTTCAAAAAATCGGGAGTCACGCGAACTTGAAAAATTGATTTTCTTTTCAAAGACCCGAGTCTCGCAGACTTAAAAATTCACTTTCTATCTCAGCATTTCTTAATTTGAATTTATCCTTTTCCAAATTTCTTTTTTCTTCTTTTCTTTTCAAAGACCCGAGTCAGCAGTTCGGGTGGCTTACGCGATTTGGGCAAGATAGAAGTGCAAGCTAGTTCCTCATGGCGACCCTGCTTTTCTACTCAAGGATTTCCCTTTGGACCAGAGACAAGTTTTAAGACTTTTCGGTACATCCATTTATCAGCCTATATGGTTTAGAGCCCGATATGCTGAGGATATCTGCCAGATTTGTTCTTTCTGGGAGTATTGCTCATTTTGTGTTTGATTTCCCTGGTGGAGCAGGATTTGACTTCCTAGCCTCTATGCCATTACCTTTTTTCTATACCAGATCAGGTTGTGTATAGGGGACTTTCGAGGACACCCTTGGGCAGAGAGATTCCATTATTTGTTTTCCTTCTATTGTTGCTTCTATCCCTGCTTATGCAGATTGCTGTGCCCTTTTTTGAGAATTCCAACTCTTGTTGATCTATCTAAGGGGTGTATCTTGGAAAATCAGGGAGGTAGACCCAAACTGAATAGAGACATACAAATTCGCAAATGTTGTTACCAATTCTGCTTTCTTTTCTTTGTGCTTTTCTGACTAATTTTAGAAAGTTATCATCCCACAGTATTCGTTCATTGTATCTTGCTTTACGATTGAATTCATGATAATGAAGAATTCTTCTGTTCATGTTTCTTTTCATCTTAAATCAATTTTAGATTTATGTATGAAAACTTCATTTCTTAACTTTATGAATTTTCAGGATGTCCACACTTGGTCCTCATTTAGAAAGCCAGTAAACCCAGAGATATCTTATTGGCAAATGATAGTTTGCGCCTAGTTTGACAGGGGGCTTTTGAATGCTAGGCAAACGAAGCTTGCTCCTAGTTTGAGAGTGATTACGTGGCTTTTGGAAAAATGTTTGTTTGCCCCTAGTGTTCAGGGCAATTTCATGAACTGGTTAGGTTTCTTCTTTGGACCGAGGGCCTTGGGACGCCCGCCTACTTATCCTCAAATGGGCATCAGGTCCTATAGTAGTTTGGTTGAGGCCTAAAAGAAGAGCAATGATTGATTGTGACCAAACCTCTTAGGCTGTCTACGTATCTCTGAGTGGGAATCAGATCAAAACGTAGTTCAATCAACTCTATAGGTCTTGAAAGAATAAGGCTTCAAGAATTTGTGGACTTTTCAAGTCGTGCTCCCATATAGGTCCAATGAGTGCTCTTTCCTAGGCAAGTTTTCTTAAATGGGTCCCTTGTGGTGGCTTGTGAGAAGGATGATGAGAAAATGAACTACTTCTCGTTTTTATTATATATATATTTTTCTTTTGTTTTGTTTTGTTTTTTTTTTTTTCTCTTTTCCTCCTTTGTTTGTGACGGTTGATTCTTTTTTCCTTTTCACTAGCCAGTCAATCTTTATAACTCTTATAATGCATCGTGCTTTGATTTCACTTTCAAAGAAAAATCATCCCTCTAAGTCTCTCTTTGTTTTTCTCAAAGATAACTCTACATCATTTTTTTGGCCCACTTAACCATTGAGCTTCTTACAAAATTTTGAGGCTAATTGATACTTTCAAATTTCTCTTTCTATTTCCAATATATTTTCTTTATTTGAAACAACACAAAGCCTTGAGATAATTCATGTGCCAATGATGTACTTTGAAGTGCTCAAGAATTTCTCGTATTTATTCTCTATTTTTTCTTTTATCTTTCCTTTCTTATCTCTACCACACTATCTATCTCTTATTCTCTTCATGATTTTGACTGGCTAGGATTTAGGTTTTGAAATCAACGCCTCATCTTATTTTTGCTCTATCTTTTGCCTTGGCGCCCTTTCGGGTTTTTTTATCCTAGCGAGCTCTTTTCTTTTCTTTTTTCTTTTTATCTCTTTTTTCATTTTATTTTTTTCTCTCTTTTTTTGTGCTCTAACTATTGCTTAGGCGCCCTTTCGGGTTTTCATCCTATCGAGCTCTTTTTTCTTTTTCTATTTTTCTCTTTTTTTTTTGTTTTGAAGAAGAAGTTCATTTAAAACATCTAGTTACCATCTAGGACCAAGTTCATAGTTTTGGACAGGTAGGGCTCATTTTTAGGCTTGGTATAAAGGGGGTGGTATTGGACAATCTCTGAATCTATTCCTGGCATATCATTATAGGATCATGCAAAACATTCTTGTATTCTTTTAGCAGTGAGATCAATTTTATGCTTTCACCTATATTGAGTGTAATACAAACAAACATTTTGAAGATCTTCCTTCATTTCCTAAGTTAATTGCAAAGGTGTTCTCAATGATTTTTCATGCAGGTTCTTTTTCTTTCAAATATCAGTTTTGTGGTCATTACAATCATTACGCGCAATTAAGTAAGCAGAATCAGTAACATTTTCATTGATAGTAGAATTTGAAAGTTTGGCTCATATCGGCCATTACAGACCCCGGGGAAGGGGGAACCCTACCACTAGACTCAAAGACCTACTCTTTATTGACTCTTTTCTTGAGCTCCATGGTGTTGCAGTCTGGCAGATCCCCTGATTTTGTCTTTTCTTTGTTTTTTGGCTCTTCTTCCCTTGCTTCGTTTCCCTTGATCTCTTCCTCCAATACTTTTACCATATCTTCCACCTGATTCTTCTCGGCCTCCACTTCTATGATCCTCTTTAAACCGCTCTCCTCGGTCTTCCCACTTTCTTCACTAAAAAGAATCTTCATAGCTGGGCCATCTAGCATACAAATCCAACTTTGGACAGCGATTGGATTTGTGGGCACTTGTAGGTACGGGTCTTCATAGTCAGTGAATTCATGTGAGAAAAAGATCTCAAATCCTAGCTTCAAGCATATGTCCTTTCGATCCACCCATGGCTCTAGAAAGCCAAAGAAGGGGAAATCTTCTCCTTTCTTGACGAAATGTTCATACGACTTCATCTTCTCCATCTAATGTGACACCCGATCTACTTCTCTATTTTTTTTATTACTTTCTCTTTCCATTTTTCCAAGTCTTTCCCTGAATGGTCCCCTTCTAACTTATGTAGCTTGGAATTCCTCCCTGATTTGGTAAGGTGGTTGACTTCTTCTCTTGTCTCACAAAGATCATCTATTTGAGCTTGATTGATCACTTTTGTAGCTTCTACCCCCTTTTTACCTTCTTCTCCCTCATACTATAGGCTATCTGTATCATTGTACACCTCCTCCTCTCTCCCAAATAGAGCCATCAGCAGGGTTATTTGTATCCCACCAATTGATTTGGATGATTTTATTGTCAATATCTTCTTGAAATGCATGTTCTTCTTCTCCTCTACTAACCATTCTTCTTCCTTGACTCATATAATGCATATCCTCTAATCTTCTAGAAATTCATAAGGTTTGGTAGCTTGTCCTATCAGTACGATCAACATAGATGGGTCAAAGACTTCCTTCCCAACATCCAAGAGATTGATGTTTCGTGGTGGTGGTACAGCATGATGGTTGGGGAGTGGGTTTCGGGTCACATTTGGCCGATTTGCAGGTGGAGGAAAATTATTTTGCTATCAATCATGTCTTGTACTTCATGCCTCAACCTCATACACTGATCTATTGTGTGGCCATGAGCTTGGTGAAATTTATAATAGAGGTTTGCATTTAAGCCCGGTAGAAGTGGATCAGGCATTGGCCTTGGGTCTAGTGGATATAGATATCCCTTTTCCATTAATCGCTTGAGAGTGGTGGTCAATGAAATCCCTACATTAGTGAAGTGACGTGACTGTCCTCTAAACTTTGGTATCAACACCCCCCCTTCTTTGACAAGTTCTGCCCTTGTTCTAGCTGGCTCAAAACAGTAACATTAGTTGCTATTGGTTTCTCATGTTCCCTCCATAAAACAGTCTTCTAGAGCGATTCCCTTGTGACTCCTCCTTCTTAATCTTTCCATCCTTGATCGCATCTTCGATTCTTGTTCCAATCTCAAATAACTCTGCAAAAGTGTGGATGCATTGATAAGCTTCTCTTGATAGACACTCTGTAAGTTCTTTACTATGATTCGGATTTACTCTTTCTCAAACGGCCATTGGGTCATCTTTGCAGCCTTTCCCCTCCAACGGGTTAGAAACTGAGCAAATGGCTCTTTATATTCTTGCGTAGTCATCTCCAAAATCTTCACGGTTACATCAAGTTCTTGGTTATACTCGTACTGAGTAATGAAAGCATTCACAAGTTCCTCCCACATGCGAGGTTTGCTAGGTCTAAAGTGAAATACCAAGACAAAGTTGAGGGTTTGCTGAAATAGCATGACCATCATGGCAGGACTAAAACCACTTGGCTGAAAGGTCCCAATACACATCCTCACATGATTTCTGGGGTTACCAGAACCATCAAACTTATCAATTTTAGGAATATTAAAATCGATCAATAATTTTTCTTGAGCTCCCTCAAACAAATCCTCTAACTCTAGCACGTAGCTATCAACCCCATTGGACTTACGAACAACTTTCTCTAGCTTCTCCACCTTCTCCTTCATCTCAATACACTCTTTCTCAGCTTTCTTAATCTATTCTCTTTTCGCCCTAGGTATGTCAGATCCAGGTGGTTCCGGATCCTTATACCAATCATGTTCCTTAACCTGAGCAGCTGGTGGAGGAGGGTCAATCATTTGTGGATCAATTGCAGGCCTTTGGCGAGTCAGTGTTTCCAATATGGTCATCATTTGATCCATTCTCTCTTTTAACTGTGCTATTTTTGTAGCGTGCTGTTCCTAATCCATTTCTCTTTCTGTCTCTGGTTATGTTTTACTAACCTTGCACTCGAATCCTTGACCCAAATTGTCGTGGCGTTCAGTGAAGCGGTTCGATAATCAATATCCCCCTTTTCATCAATTCGGTAAGCTATCTTGTCTACATTTGTATTTATTTTTCTCAAAATTTTGATAGAGTTGAAATGTTTATGAATGATTCAAATGTAACACGGATGAGATGCACGTGTGTGTGTGTATTCCTAATCTATATGCCAAAATAAAATGCAAGTCCTAATCCTAGCATATAAGACACATAAGCACATGTAATCCTCATCCATATCAAGTGCGCTAATTTCTTCTTTTATTGTGATCCTCATTACCCCTTCAAGGATTGGGTATATTTAAAAAAAATTTGAAATTCATTTGGAAAGCATTTTGCCAGATGATAAAATATTTTGAAAACAATTTTTGAGAATTCTTTTGAAAACGAGGATATTTAAACATTCCTCAACAAAGGTGATTGGATTGAAATTTTGCTTTGAAATTTATTTGAAAAGCACTTCACCTAAAAACAATTCCCAAGATTTTTGGATTTCTCCTTTAAAAATGATCATGTGAAAATATACCTTACCAAAGGTTGACTTGGATTTTTAATCAAAAAGTGAACTCCAAAGATTGTTGAAAGAGCAACTGAAAACTTTGGAATAAAGATGGCAAAAATCTATTTGCTTTCGAAGATAGATTCAAAATTCCTTAAGTAGAAGGATCACGTGATCACATTATCACTATACTTTTCATGAATTCGGATGCATACAAGGTCAATGAGGCTTAGCTAACAAGAAATAAGAAGTGTAACTAATAATCAAGATCGTCATTTTTTTTAATGTTGTGAGACATGAGAAGGAATTTCTTAAAAGGTGATTAAAGGGTTATACATCCTACATCAAGCAAGCATCGTTATCATCTCAAGTAATCCCTTCCAGGCATACAAAACTCCCTAGCACAACATCTTAATCAAGATTTGATATCCTAGATTTGAAAGGTTCTATAGAAGCCACCATGCAAAGGTCGGGTTTTGGTCAAATAAGGAACCTTGATACACATATGATAGGTTGCTTCATATACCAACACATCGTACAAGATCAAGGGTGATCGCACGGTCCCACAATGACTTGGCCGACCGAGTTACCCCAAGCCTCCAAGGTCATAGTTCTGGGCAATTGACTGGCGGGACATGCAAGTATAATGGAACGGGCGCACAAAAATTAATTAATTCAATTAAAAGGATTCTTTAAAGTCTAATCCTCGAGTGAATCCAAAATCAAAATTTTGGTCTACGAAATAGAGATTCTGGGTTCGATCCCCAATGAAGTTGCCAGATTGTGCAGGCTAGCCACGTTTTAACTTTTTCAAATTCAAAATACGAGTCTCCACTTAATTTTTTAAGGAAAATTAAAAATCCATTTTAATATCAAACTGATCTTTTGGAAACTAGAGATTTCTAGGTCTGGAGATTATGGAATGAAAGGGAAAGGAGTCCGAAGGATTAAAACACCACCTCTCATCCTATCTTGTGATGGACCACTACTCAACATCCTTTTTAATCAAATTAATAATCAAAACATGCCCTCAACTAATACATAGATATAAATGTATATTACAAAAGCATGTTAAAAAGGGTGCAAGATTGCTAATGATAAAAGGCATACAAAACCAAGTAGATTCAAATAGCGAGCAAAATAATATGCAATAAGAAAAAAGAGAACTTACCTGGGATCCAGCCGCGAAATGAGAAACGTGTAATTCATGCAAATAAATAGAAAACCTAGACAGAGGGTCTCTAACACATATACATATAACGCAAACCCTAATCTAAGGTGTCGCGCATGGAGTCAAAAATCAATAATAAAAAAAAACAAAAGGTGGTTCAAGGAGCCATACCTTAATAGCGCTACAAAACAAAGATTAGTCCGCATGCTTTGAACAAAATGTAATATGAAATCCTAAATATTATACTAAACTTCTAGCTTAAATCTATCAATCATAGAGAAAGTTGACACAATCATGAATTACTTCTAACTAGTTGAAATCATAACACCTCTATAGATATACAAGTCTCAACTAGGAGCCAATGTTATGTCCATATAGAGATGATACAAACCCAACATGATTACAAGGAACCCATGACTAGGTTCAACTAATTATGACTTAACACAATACAAAATAATGTCCTAATTACTAGAATCAATACATATATGATGAATGCATGATATGAACAAGAATGAGCTATGAATCATTCATTGGTTTCGATCATATAGAATCTGGATTTGAGTTCAATTAATCATAATCAAATCATATTTCAAGCCTTAAGGCATTAGAAATCCATTTGGATCATAATTGGTTAATTTTACCAAATCTGTCTCAGAATTCTAGGAATTACAAAGAGCAGACCAGACTTTCAAAAATAGGAAAAGCATAGTTCTCATAGTTTGATTTCAATGATTTTTGTACACAAGGTGCCTTTGTCAGTCTAGTTACTAACCCAAAAAGAAAACCAAAGATCAGATAGTCTAATCTCTGGGAATTGGACCATGACTAGACACTACTCATAATTTATCAATTCTCTGTCTAGAGATCGTGTATGATTTTCTACAAATAGTAAACGAATCTAAATTACTTCAATATTTTTATGGGATCTTATTGAGTCATTAAAATTCATGGAAAAATTTATTTGAAGTCAAAAATATTTGATTAAGGCTCTGATCTATTCAAATCAATACTGACTTTCTATTTTGAAATTTTGGACAGAGAGTAACTAGTTCACAAATCCTATGATCAAACCATGTTAACTATGAATCTCATCAAAATAAAAAGTACAGTGGTAGATCTTTGTGATATGAACACATTCCAATTGGTCTCATTCAATTCCTATGGATCATGATTTAATTAAAAATCTTTGATCATAGTTGGTTAATGAATTCACTGCACCATAGTATAATTGGTGTTCATAATTTGAATCAAACATGATCTATAATTCTAGAGAGAATCTAGATTAAGTATGATTATGATCATCAAAATAGCAATAAAATACAAAAGAGTTTCATGGATTTCGCCTGAAAGGATTTCTATCATAGATCTCATGTTGAGGAGCTAGCAAGAGAACCTCAAGGACTTACTCAATCCTATGAACTTTGAATGCTTGGATTCAACAATCAAACTATCAAAACAACTAGATCTACATCTAATTCCTCTCCCATACACATGATTCTTGAGGAATATAAATTCATTTTATTCAATTCTCCTCCCATGTTAATGATCCTTGGAGATCAAACTAAATTGATGATCGAAAGGAGAAGAGTGTGAACAAATGAAGAGTGAATTCAAACTAAATTGATGGTTCAAAGCAAATTTTCTCTTAAAAAGAGCTTATTACAAAACTTAATCCATGATCTACTAGGTCCAAATCAACAAATAGATGAGAATTCAATCACAATTCAAGTGGTGTGTGATGAAATGAGGTGGGAAAAGACTTTTTGAAAATTGTGTAAAAGATCCTAGAATTCAATGAATTGGAATTGAATTTAGACTAAAAACTAATTGGGATTAGAGGATTACCTCTAAATATCCTCAGATTTTTAGGTTCTTGATGAAGATATTCAACTATCTTCAAGTTCTTGTTCAAAGCGTCTCAGGCTTCCATGGCGTCTTCTCTTAATTCTCACAAAATTCACTCTTAATTCTCTAAAATTGTTCAATCAAAAGACCTTCCAGTCAATGGAGTCATACACCTCTTTATATAGACCCATTGGGAGAGGACAAATCAGTAATTTTGAAGTATTCTTGCATGTGAAGTGTGATCTTGGGTGTTTAATACGTACTTAAAAAAATAAACTGTTACAGCGGGCGACACTCAGTGAATTGTCTGCAGCACTCACTAAGTGCCGGTCCGGCACTCACTGACTGTCAGCGCTGTACTCGGCGAGTGCCACCGCAACTGCCATGTGCTGGCCCGCTTACAGTTATTGTATATATCTATACATATATATTCTTTTTTTTCTTTTGTTTTTTTTTTTTCAAATTCTTTTCTTTTGCCTTTTTTTTTTCTGAATCAAAATTCTCTCTCTTTCCCTAAATCATAATTCCTTTTTCTTTCCTTAATTTTAAGAACAAAATCTTAAGAACAAAATTTATTCTCTTAAAGAAACGCAAATTTATTTTTCGTCACGTGCATTTTCACACCCAAAATTTATTTTCCTTTCTTTTCTTCCTCAAATTTTATCATCCTTGAGATTGAGAAGCTTTCCGATGAACATGAATTACTTTAAAGACCATCGAATTCCATCGGACATTGTCATCATCAGTTTTAGAGGTAATCGTCCACTGAATTCAATGGTCGGTCAAAATTGGGGTGTCTATACCCGTAAGAAGATAGGAAGGTTGATGAAATGTTTCTCCCTTGATAAATATGTTCCCGAGACTATATATCGTAAAGTTGTAACACCGCACACTATGCCAATAGAAGTGGACGAGATTTCTCACACGCTCGATAATCGTATGATAGATGATCAAGAAGAATCAAAGGTTGAGATAGCACCTCTTGTGATCCTTGCCAACCCAGTAGAAAGTTCGAATGATGGAAAAATAGAGATAGATCTAGCTGAGGAAGACCTGATAGAGAATGGGACATTGTACTTGTATGACCTCGATTGGCCGATAGGTTGGGATAATAAACGATGGATGTCATAGACCCCCCAGACGAGATTGTGAATTCAGGGGAGTTCCCGCAGCTAGAAGAATAAAATGGCCTAGTTAGTCCATCTTTTGATTATTGTTGTATTGGGATTGTAGTCCCACATTTTGGCCGAAGTATATGTAAAACTTATAATAGGATTCCTCTCTTGTAATATCTTTCTTACTAATGAAAGCCTATCTTTTACTTTTAAATTGGATGTCTACCTACATTTGTAATATTCATCTATATAATTCTCGTTAGTTATGTCTGAGTAAAGAACATATGAGACTGACCACTAGGTGCTAAACCTTAAGATACTTCAAAATAGTACCCATACTAAGATAATTTCTTTGATGGAATAGGTAACATGAAACCCACCTACATCCTCGACGACTTCGGAGGGTGTCTAATCTTTTCCCATCGTGTAGTGCCGAGGAACCTAGACATGTGTCATCACAAAATACGGCAAATCGCTAGGGATGGAGGAAAGAGAAAACTGTGGATAGATATGAGCAAACATAATATCAATGACCCAAAAATCCTACGCCTAGAAGATATCTATGATGCTAAGATCATTAAGAAAGTTCATGATGAAATGATAAAGTTACTCAAGGACCCTGAAGATTTCCAACGAATGTATATAAGTGCTTATCGCATGCCCCTACCGCCTCCAGTAGTTTCCCAATAACCCCTTCCTTTCCAAGGAATACCTATGAACCAGACACAATTCCATCAACCAAGCTACCATGTCAACGATGACATCGGGGGATACACGATTTACCCCGTTGGCATCGAACCAATCGATCCCAAGGGATTCCTAGAAAATGTGAAACAGAAAGCTCATCAACGTCTTCGAGGCAGTTTGAGAGTCCAACACCATTTGTACCATATCTCTGACCCTCACTGGCTTCATATTGAGGCCATTCATACCTTATGTGCCCAAGGGTTAATGCACGAAGAAATGAGGTTAGCGATGGATGACAATATCTTCCAGCCGTTAGTGAACCAAATACTACAAGAACCATCACTCTACCTAGAAGACAACCTTGTCTTGGCACATGTTGAAAATATCCCTGTAGAAGTAGCACCTCCAATAGAAGAGCCTTTTGTAAACCCTACTAATGCAATTTTGTCGGATATTGAACCAAATATGTATTTAGAGGAAGAGGATGACGAAGAGGAAATCTTGAAGAAGAGGACCCTAAATAGGAGAATCTCGAGGAAAATGAAGGAGAAGAGGAACCCGAGCAAGTGGTACCCCTTCATCCTATATGGGATATTGTAGCTGACGATGAAGAACTCGATATGGCTTTGTTGATTGTTGAGATCCTGGCACCGCATGTGGTAGGCCCTCATCCTGTGTGGCCTCAACCCATAGTAGAAATGCTCGTAGATGATGACGACGACGAGGATGAGGAGGGCAAAAATGACATTGAGGATTGGGACTTGGGTGAATCTAGTTTAGATGAAAATGGACCTCGCGACTCCAACATAGGAGAGGTCACATCCAAGTCGGATATGGATGACTAGTTCAAGATAACCTTATGTATAGGCTATTAGTTTTAAGTTTTATTGTGTTTATGTTAATTTGGGTTGGCAACCCTTTTTGCTGTAACAATACATGTAATAGGGTAATATTCCCACTTTTGTACTCATGTATTCTAGGAAGACTCTAATTATGTTACCATTATCCTATTTATAAAAGAAGACGTTTAAGTACCATACTTATTCCAATGATTGTATTGCTTACTTGTTTTATAAACATATTCATAGATACCTAGGTAAACCATGTATGCAAGATTTCTAAGTAGAATACTTCAGTAGGTAAACTAGACAACCAATGGCAGACTGACCAAGAAGAAACCGACGCATAGGACCCCCAAACCCGGTTAGAGGAGCACTGAAACCTATCCCTACATGAATGGACCCCACTGGAGTGTTTGGTGCATTCCTACAACGCCTAGAACACATTGCGAACAACCATAACCCCAGTAACAACAATGCCAGCATCAACCCTATAGTCCCACCTAGACCACAAGAGGATCATACGGTGGAACATTTTCGTGGAATGTGTCCCGACAAATTCAACGGAATGACTGAACCATGGGAAGCAGAACAATGGTTGCGCATATTAGAGATCATCTTAGATACCTTGGGATGTTCTAAAATTCAGAAGCGCTGATTGGCTACCTACCAATTGGCTTATGCTAGAGCTGATTGGTGGGAGTCAGAAAGGCAACACTAAGAAGAGCCACACAAAGGATGACATAGGCAGCATTCAATGAACTATTCCTGGAAAACTACTTCCCCCAAATTGAAAGGAACTGAAAGGAAAAAGAGTTTATTCGAGCATCTTTCTCGATTAGCGAATAACATAATTGATACCCTAAAAAAGAAAAACCAAAAATACCACCTGCAACTTTCCCTACCTTTGTAAAAGTTAACTTTTGGCCACCTGAACCAAACATTCAAAGCTTTAGTAGGAATGGCCCACGGCTTCGAAGAAAGCTTCGGCCGCAAACAAAAATACATTGTGAATTTACCACCCCCTCCAAGGTTTAATCAAGTATGGAGGCAAGCTTCTGCTTGTAACCAAGGATACAAGAGAAACTAGAATGGTGAAAAGAAGCCATAGTCAGTCCCCTTTCGAAACAAGCCAGCTATGCTATTGAAACCAACTCCACCCCAGGGATAATCAGGGACACCAAATGACAAACATGGAGTCTGCTTCAACTGCAGGACTGCTGGACACATGTCTAAGGATTGTCGTGCCCCGAAGAAGAATAGTGGTCTGCTTTAACTACAACAAGAAAGGACACCTGGCTAAGGACTGTGGGCACCCCGGGGCAGTTACTATGGAGGATCTACACGGATAGACTCACCTCAATGCTATCATCCCCAAAGAGGTAGGATTCAATGAAGAAGAGCAACAAAACCTGGAAGGTACTCTAACCCTATTTAAGTAAAAGCTTTGTTCGATACTAGCGCATTAAACTTTTTTATTGCAATTAAAATCATACAACACTTAGGCTTTGTACCCCAAACGATGAACATAACCTTGAACGCTGCATTACCCATGGGAAACATATGCAAGAACTACCTTCTAAACTTGAAAGATCATAATCTCCCTGTTGATTTGATAGTTTTGTCAATGAAGGAATTTGACATGATCTTAGGAATCGACTGGCTCACAAAATACCTTGCCAAGTTAGATTCTGCTAGTAAACATCTTTTTCAGTACCCGAAAGCAAACCTTTTAATTTCAAATGTAATCCCTCATGTGATGTTTTCCTCACCAACTGCCTAGCTACCATTGGAACCACGAGTGATGAAATCCCTATTGCATAAATCCCTATTGCATAAATCCCTATAGCCTGAGATTTTAAAGACGTTTTCCAAGAGGTTAAAGGACTACTGCCCAAGAGAGATATCGACTTTTGTATCGAGTTGATACCTGGAACCTCACCAATATCAAAAATACCATATCAAATAGCCCTAATGAAAATGCAAGAACTAAAGATGCAAGCGCAGGAGTTCACTATGGGGCGCACACGTATTGTTTGTCAAGAAGAAGGATGGAACACTTTGACTCTGCATCGACTATAGAGAATTGAATAAGGTTACAATTAAGAATTGGTACCCACTACCGAGGATTGATGATCTGCTCGATTAGCTATAAGGAGCTACAACTTTTTCAAAGATAGATCTACGATTCGGATACTAGCAACTGCTTGTTCGACCTAAGGATGTATCCAAAATGGCCTTCTAAACCAGATATGGACACTATAAATTCCTAGTTATGCCATTCGGACTGTCTAATGCCCTAGAGGTATTCATGGATCTAAGGAACCAGATCTTCAGACCTTACCTAAATCAGTTCATTATCGTGCTCATAGATGGCATCCTTATCTACTCTAAGACAAAGGTAGAACACGAAGGACATATGAAGACTGCACTTCAGACTCTACGAGACAACTACTTGTATGTGAAGTTTAGCAAGTGCGAGTTCTGGCTAAAGTAAGTCAAATTTTTAGGGCATATTGTCTCACAAAAAGGAATAGCAGTAGAGTCATCAAAGATCGACGCTGTAATGGATTGGAGTATACCGACCACATCAACAGAAGTTAAAAGTTTCCTTGGTCTAGCTAGATACTACCGGAGATTCGTCGAAGGATTCTCCAAGATCGTAGCCCCTCTATTGGATTAACCAAAAAGGACCTAAAGTACGAATAGAACATCAAGCATGAACGTGAATTCCAAGAGATAAAGAATAGATTAACCACGGTGCCAGTGCTTGTAATACCAAAGAGCGATGAGCAGCTCACGATATACAGCGATGCATTATACCAAGGACTTGGATGTGTGCTTATATAGGACAGAAGAATGATATCGTATGGATCATGACAGCTAAAACCACATGAGCTTAACTATCCTACACATGATCTCAAACTAGCTATAATCATTTTCGCACTCAAGATTTGGAGGCACTACCTCTATAGAGAGAAGTTTGATCTATTTTCAGATCCCAAGAGCTTGAGATACATGTTCTCTCAGAAGGAGTTAAACATAAGACAATGACGTTAGATGGAATTGTTAAAAGACTACAATTTCACTCTATAGTACCACCTTGGTAAAGTAAATGTTGTTGCCGACGCACTAAGCCAAAAACCCCGTAAGCTCATCGTATCTTCTCTTATGGTCAAAGAGTAGAAACTATTAGAGACTTTAGCAGAATTTAACCTTCAGACTACTGAGTCAAGTGATTGACGACTCTTTAGATGTCTCATAGTACAACCAATGATTATAAGTCGTATTCTCGAAGCTCAAGGAAAGGATGAAGGACTTTGTCAATGGTTTGAGAAGGCATCTGCAAAAGACCCGGCCAAATGGAATATAGGAGCAAATGGAAGATTCAGAAGCCACAATCAACTTTGTCTACCCGATGAGGACAACTTGAGGAAATATATATTAAATGAAGCACACAAGTCAAGTGATCGCCGACGAATAGTTACCGTTTATAGTCCTAAAAATACGCTTTGTTAGCCCATTTCATATAGTTATTAGTTATTTTTTAATAAGTATTCTAAATTCTGTAGGTTTTGGAGCTTTAACTCGAAAATGCACAAAAATCCAATGATTAGTGGCTTTGGAAGTCATTCTGGGCTCAAATGGTGATTCTGGTGAAAGCTGAATACAGTAGCAGCCTTGGTAAATTGCATTTTTGGCAAGAAATACTTTAGATTTGAGAAATTTCTCCAGAGTTATAAAATGTAGATCTTTGAGTTATGGACGTGTGGCCGCAAATGGCGAGTCAATTCGAGTTTCGAACAAAATGTTATCACAATTCTACGAAAGTCACGCAGTGCAGCGAAAAGTACCTCGTGCAAGCGGGCCGCACGAGCGACTTGTGAAAAAACCAAAAACGCGTATTTTGTTAAATTAAAGTGCCCAACGAAGGTGGTTTATGCATATAACATCCAGAAACGTAAATATAGCAGTTTTAGTATGATTTGGCTCAGGAAAGCTTCCTAAATCCTTCCAAACTCTATATAAATCCTATTCTAAATCAATTTTGTTGTTACACAATATTACACAACATTAGATACATCCATATACAACAAAACTTTCAACCGTTGAAGAGAGAAAAGCAAGGAGAAGAAGAAGAAGACCAAGGATTCCATGGCCTCCTCCATCAACCTCTTGCCGTTCATCAATTCTATGGCTAACTAAACTCAAGATATAGGGTTTCAATGAAACCCTAGCCAAGTAATAGGGTGTACTTTATGTTTTTATTTTAGTATTATTATGTATGGATGACAGTTACATGTTCCGAGGATTTTTATAAATAAATTGTGCTGTTATTGATTAAATCGTTACTTTCAAAGTTTACTCTTATCTTAGATCTATTTTGATGGTAGTGTGCTCAATGATCTATGCTTGCTGTGCTTGTTTAGATTATTTACATGTAATTGTGCTTAAATTGAATTGTGCTATCAAGTATCCGAATAGTCCATGCCTAGATTAGATGGATTATACCACAACCCTAGTTTAGTGTGGGATAATTCGTGCTAACTGAAGATGGATTACGTTGGTGCTTGAACCATAGTTATTTTCTTGACGGAGGAATTGGGCTTGTAGCTACAATTCCCCATTATCATCCAACTTAATAAGCTAAAGTAATTCGTAAATACCCTTATTATGAAGTTAGTGGTGGATTTGCAATTCTAGGTTCCTTAAACTTATTATAAAAACAAATATTTAATTGCTTTCATAATTTAGATTTATTTTTATTGTTATTAGTTTAATTCAAATTAAATCCAAAATCCGTTTTTCTTAATTAACTAAATTTATGTTTTAAAAATTAAAGTGCGTAGTATTCAATCTCTGTGGGTTCGACCTTTACTTCTACACTGCAAATCTTTTGAAAGTAAAGCATAAGTTAAGTATACTTTTATATCTTGATTTTGACAAGATCAATTTTTGACGATGTTGCCGGGGATTGCAAATTACTACCTTTAGTTTTAGAATCTTAGTTTAGTTAATTCGTAAATACTAGATAAGGTTTTATTTTTATTATTATTTTTTTCTTATTTTTCATTTTTGTTTTAAGTTACTAACTTTTCTTTTTGTTTTGTAGTTTCTTAAAGTAATCAAATTCTAGCGTTTTGAGTGGAGAAGCTGTGCACGTCAAAGAAGCTTACGCAAAAATAAAAAATAATGATAAACTAAATCGCTTCCTTTGAAATTTGCTTCCAATCACGGTAAGTTAGGCGCTGAGGCGCACTATTTGCATTAGTTTAGGAGTGATTGTTCACGTGCATTTGCTAGGAAACCCGGGGCGCTATGTTTGACGCGGTCATTGCATTACAGGATAATATTCATGCATCATAGTAGTTGTGTGCCTGTTGCCTTATTTGCGTGATTTCATCTTATATTTGTGGAGTCAGTTTTTGTCTTAGTGTCGCTATTTTCTTTTTAGTTTATGTTTGGTACAAACCTGAATTACAAACTTTTGATCCTGAACTTGAACGTACCTTAAGAATTAATAGATCTTCAACCCAAGCTTCTAGAGCTCGGTTGCTAGACGACGAATCGACTCCAGAACCATCGTCTCTATTTGAGGCCGAAATTCAAAGTACCCTTAAAAGGTTAAGGAAAACTCAAATTTTTAAAATAAAACCTATTCCAATGGCTGACGTTGGAAATAACAGAAATAATGTAAATAATCATAACATACCTCAACCCCCTCCGCTTAAAGACTATTTCATCCCTACGGCCTATACACCACAGGCGAGTATCGAATTACCGGAGGTGACGGCATCTCACTTTGAGATAAATTCATCTACCATCGCGCTACTACCTTCCTTCCATGGTTGTATTAAAGAAGACCCTTATCAGCACTTTAGGTGATTTTCAAGATATTTGCTCTACTTTAAAAATCCAACACCTAACTGATGATGAGTTAAAACTGTGCCTCTTCCCGTTTTCATTAAAAGACAAAGCTAAGCATTGGCTCCAATCTTTGGAGCCAAACACTATAAAAACATTGGAAGCATTACATACGACGTTTTTACAAATGTTTTTCCCAATCACAAGAAATAATCAGATAAGAAAATCAATAACAACCTTTGTGATGCAAGATGTGGAAACACTTTACGACACTTGGGAACAATTTAAAGAATTGTTAAGCTCATGCCCACATCATCAAGTTCCCAAGTGGCAATTAGTTCAGGTCTTCTACGAGGGAGTAGTTTCCTCACTTCGTAATACCTTCGATGCTGTTTGTGCAGGTACCTTCCTATACAAAAGTGCTGACGAGGCCTAAATTTTTTTTGAAACTTTGAGCGAGAATTCGATGCACCAAGCGGTGTCTGTCTGTCCTGAGGGGTACCTTCAACCTAAGCGAGAGGTGAAAGTTGAGTCGAGTCAATCAATTAAAATACAAGAATTATCTAGGAAACTTGACCGACTTATGTAAATGAACAAAACGTCAAGTCCACCCTCTTCTGAAGTATGTGCATTATGTTCTTAACGGTCTCATAATATCTTTACATGTCCTTCTGCATCTCAATATCCAGAATTTGTTGAGCAACACGTTAATTCTATGCAACAATTCCCATGAAATAACTATAATCCTATGTCGACCAATTTTTCTAATACTTATCGACCCCAATATCAACAAAGTTAATATCAACAACCCCCACCTATCCTAACCCTCCATGGGTTAACACTTTCGAGGAGAAGGTGTTGTCTTCCCTTAAAAACATAGAAACACAAGTCCAAGCACAAGCACAAATAGTGCACTCTCATACACAATCCATTGTGAAGCTTGAATCCCAAATGGGATAATACGAGAATGGGGGGTCGAGTGAGCAAGTGAATTCCGTTTCGACTAGGACGACTATTCGGGAAGAGGAAGTTGTTGAAATTTTGGACGAGGGTGAGAAAAATTTAAACGTTAATTCGAATAAAGAAATGGGCGAGGGCGTGAATCAAAGTAGAAAAGAAAAAGAACCGGTCCCAACTAATTATATTCCAAAAATGCCTTTTCCACCAAACATTGAGGAACCGTCAAATTTTTCTAAGAAAAAGTCAAAAACTGAAGATATACTCGAGGTGTTTAAGCAAGTTAAAATCAATATTCCATTCCTCGATGCGATAAAACAAATTCCCGCTTACGCTAAATGCCTAAAAGACCTTTGCACGCAAAAGCGCAAGTTGCGCAGTCATACTCCTAAAAAGGTCTTTCTCACAGAAAAAGTGAGCTCATTTTTTCAACATGCTACTCTGAAATATAAAGATCCAGGTACGCCTACGATTTCATGTGTCGTAGGTGACACTATCACTCATCGGGCTCTCCTTCACTTTGGAGCTAGTGTTAACTTCTTACCTTATCACGTGTAACACCTGTAATTTTCTGTCATTATAATATCAGCTTTTTCAAATTTTTGTATTGGACCGACTATATTATTATATTATTATTTTAATTATGTGACGATATGGACGTGTTGTAGTATTATCATATTAGACTATATTAACCGTACCAACTCGACCATAATAAGATTTAACTTAGTACCGTACTCGGACCCGGACATTAGAAATAATACCAGTTTGCACGTAACTCGAGACTGACACATATACCAAGGAACTTATACACGTAAACCGAGAAAGTGATACATAACCCGAGGTGGGCCCACATGGCTGGCCATATGGCAACCACATGCCACCCTCTTGGACACATGTCCACTTGTAGGACACATGTCATAGCATGTACACATGCAAATGACACCTAGCTCCTAGGATTTCTATATAACATCACATGCACACATTAGACACTCTTAGACTCTCATGAAATGGACTTAAAATCTAAGAGAAGAAGTTGGGAGACTTGCATGTTCATGGAAAAATAGAAGAGAGAAGTTCGGAAGAAAACTAGAGCTCATCTCCCTCTCTAGCATATACCCTCACACATACACCCATACATTCTACACCCACACAACCTTGGGGACTTTAGAGTAGTAATTTAAAGTCCTGGAAGTTCAAGAGGATCCCAGAAGTTAAAAAGAAGGAGAAGAAGAAGGTGACACCATTGAAGTTGAAGTTCAAGCTCCATCAAGCTCAAGAACAACATCAAGCTTAATTTCAAGCTTTGGTGAGTAAATTATGAGTAATTGTGAGTAATCTAACTCAATTTAGAACACATATAATATGTACTAATGTTTAGTAGAAGTTTGATGTTGTTGTGTTGAAGTTTTCATGACATGTAAGACAAATCCATAATTCTGAGAAACTGAAACTCTCAGCAGAACATGGTTTAGTAAAATGAATGTTTTATGCAGCTCAAAAATCCGAATTAAGCTAGGTTTTTTTTGTGGTAAAAGCTAACTCATATATCTACAAATAACGCTTATATAGCTCAGTCTAGAAATCAATCCTTCATGGGTGAAATGCATGTAAAATGCAGTGCTATAAACCTTGGAAAACAGAAACTTCCAGCAGAATGTAGTTTAGTAAAATGGATGTTTTGAGGAGCTAAAAAATCGGAATTAAGCTAGGTTTTTTTGTGGTAACAGAAAACTCATTTATCTACAAATAACTCTTCTATAGCTCAGTCTAGAAATCATTCCTTCATAGGTGAAATGCATGTACAACGCAGTGTTATAAATCTGAGAAACTGAAACTTTCAGCAGAACATAGTTTAGTAAAATGAATGTTTTGTGCAGCTCAAAAATGAGAATTAAGCTAGGTTTTTTTTGTGGTAAAAGCTAACTCATATATCTACAAATAACCCTTCTATAGCTCAGTCTAAAAACCCATCCTTCATAGGTGAAATTCACGTAAAATGCAGTACTATAAATTTGGGACAGAACAGTCCGAGATATAAGAAATGTCTTGTAAAATACATAGTTTGAGTAGCTCAAAAATGTAATTGAAGCTAGATTTTTTTTGTACATGAAGATATTCCTATTATCTATAATGTTTTAGTTTTGAGTTTGATCTACAAAGCAATTTATCATGCCCAAATAAATCATGTTAATTCAGTCAACACAGTGAAAATGTATCTTGGCAGATTGTACAACTTTTTGTATAATGTTTTGTTTATGCATGGTGTTGATTGTTGATGCTAGTTTTTCAGTACATGTGTTGTTATGAAAATCTCGTGCTATGGTAGTGCTATCGCGTAGATGAGTATGTTAAGGGTTTCATCTATATGTTTTATTGATATTAAATCCATGATTATAAATCCATAAGCTATGTGAACATAGTTTAATGACCGTTGGAAAGTTCATACCCAAACTATAAGTATATTGTATGGCACGATTATTGCGTTGATAAATGATCGGGAAAGCTTCCATCGTAAGTATATTGAGAGGAAAATGGAATGTCGGACGTATAGCGAAATATTAACAGTTATAAATGGATGATATTAACGAACTAAACTACGAAACGTACGAACACGTAAAATAACGATAAAATCTTCGATAACAGATTTAATGTGAATAAGGGACATTGGGCCTCGTTTCTTGTCATGTGACTACCGGTCAAAGTCGATTCATGAACTTTTGTGTCGTGTTTGGATAATTCTTGCAAAATTGGTCTCTTGATTATTCCATGGAGTCGATTGGTGAGTTATGTTTTGTTCCTTGATCTGAGGATCGGCATGACGTGTTCGGTCAAGTGCGGATGACCTGAGGATCGTCGTGACGTGTTCAATCAAGTAGTTGATTATTTTTCCACACCCTTGGACTGAGGATCGGCATGACGTGTTCGGTTATGTACGGGTGACCTGAGGATCGGCATGACGTGTTCGTCCAAGTGATTATTAATTTCCCGTACCCTTGGTCTGAGGATCGGCATGACGTGTTCGGTAACGTGCGGGCGACCTGAGGATCGGCATGACGTGTTTGACCAAGAGATTGTTAATGTCCCGCACACTTATGCCATTTGGGCAACAGTTTGAATGCCAGTTGGACGATAGTTTGAATGCCATTTGGGCGACAGTTTGAGTGCCAATTGGGCGACAGTTAACTATTCATTATTGAGTGTTGTTCTTTCTTGACCAGTAAATGCATTTGGTGTTAAGTCTTCTTTCAGTCAATGTCATTGGTCAGTTCAGTTCTGGGTTATGTTTCAAAGGGAATGATTGGGTCTAAATAAGACATGGTTTTGAGAATGAGAAAAGACGAACAAGGCATAGTATCAGAATAAGAAATGATGAACGAGATATGGTTTTGAGAAATAAGAAGAGATGAAGAATAACTTACCTTAAGTGGTGGTAACCTTAAGGGGACCCTCACTTTGCTTAACCGCTAACGGCTTTTCATGCCGCTGGACCTTCCACGTCCAGCCTTTGCAGGTCCAGACAGAGCCAACTGCTATCAAGATGCTGACTTTACTACTGAAGACTCTGCTGGTGAAGATTACTACGAGGAAGGCTACGGTTTTGCCAGCTGAAGATTTTGGAGCTTTTCTTTTATTATAGTTCTGTTATTATTATGTTAGTGATGTAATAGTTTAGCTGGTTTTGTAATATGCATATTTTGGATATCTTTTTGGCCTGTAATATACTACTGATGTAAGACTTGAATGCTTTAAATTTCTGCTTCCGCTGAACTTAGTCACTTTCCCATATCACATTATTGTTATAAGCATGTTTGGACAATCAGGTGACACTCACAACCAGTCACGTGTCTACGAACCCATAAAGGAAATTTATTTTTCCCTATTTTTGGTACTTCGGGGCGTGACAGGGATTTTTGGTATCAGAGCTTTAGGTTTAGACGCGCTCACTGATTGTCCTACACCTTAAGCTATGAGCCTAAGATTTACCTCGTATTAGTACTGACACTAAGTTAACTCCTCTTGAATGACTATGGAGTCAATCTTCATTCACGATGATTTCAGAGGTCACTATAATCGCGACGGTCGTATCCAGCCTGCCGACCCTGTACTATATCAACAGCGGATCTGGTAGAGGGGGAGACATACCTTGGAGGAGGATATACAGAGAGCTGTGCTTACCGATGCATTGCAGTATCCGGATCGAGTTCAGCCTGAGTCGATCCATGCTTCAGAGACTACCATACTTAATCACCAGGAGCTTATCAGCATGACTCACGACAAGGCACTATATGACGATATACTCTTCTCGATTATCATGGCGGCACCAGCACCACCATTCTCACCCGAGCCCATACCAGAGCCAGATGCAGATTTAGATCCCATTGATACAGATAGCGACAACGACATAGCGAGTGGATAGGATTCTATAGGCAGTGACCACTCAGCAGATGACCCATCTGACTATGACGACACATATGATGACAATGACCTGGCAATTATGACGATCCGGCAAGTAGCGATGACGAGCTGATTGAGGAGGTTGACCCTACGGATGATCTTCAGAGACCAGGGGATGATGTACACGACCATCCAGCACCAGCAGTTGATGGGGACAAGATGATACCGATGCCTAAGCAGACCCACGAAGCAGATCCAGCTGACATCGAGGAGGAGGAGGAGGACCCTGAGGAGGAGTTCTTAAAGGGCCCGTAATAGATAATAAGAGAGGCAAACTTTACCTTAGATATGGTAGGCAAGTACCATAGTAAGCAGTCATATCCTTTCTTCTCATTCCACTCCTTTTGAGTAAATCGATGCCTCCTATTCTAATGGCCATTTCTTCAAAAAAATGGTATCTATATGTTTTGTAAAGTGGCTCCGATTACTGTCAATAATTATTGTGATACACTCCTTGGTAAGTAATTCATTTCCTTGAATTTTTAGAAATTTCCCATTCAACAATTCTTGAGTATGCACCTTGATCATCCGATTCTTGACAAATTCTTTTGAGAACAAGTTCGATCACTAGTACTGCAAAGTCATTCTTTTTGACTTATTATTCCTTGAACAAATTCTTACAAGTTCATTTCATTTGAAATAATCCTAAATGAGTTCTCTGTCCTTGTTCTTGCCATGAACTCAAAAAAAAAAATGTTGTACTCTCTGAACATCTTGACCTCTTATTGTCTCTCTCAGTTGCAGCCTTATTCGTTAGCAATGGGGTTTTGTTTGGACTATTTCACTTATGAAATACCTAATTCTTATTTCATTCGTTGAAGGCCTTATGCCATCAGTTACTTTCATTTCCTATAAATCTTGAGATACTACGATTTCTTCCATAGTAAACAGTCATTCAATCATTGTTAGATTTATGTCTTATTCTTGAATGGATCACATCATTCTACTATTGTACTTCTATCTGTGAGAATTCATATGCCTTTTCAGATTCGGCTTCATTTTGGATCAATCTATTCAATCATTTCAATCATCGTATTCTAGTTATTGGGATTATGATGATAAATATAATGTGAGATGTAATAGGTATGATTGCCTCGCATAAGGTATGATAGAAACCTTATAGACACGAACTCATACGTAGGAATAGAAGAATCTTCTCGATCTCTACAATGGATGAATCATCTCAAATAACTGAGGACCAGTCCAGAAGGCTAAGCAACATAATACATAAGGAGATCGATCCCACTGGTATATTTGGAAGACTAATACAAGACTTATGGAAGACCACGGACAACACTAGCACAAGTGACTACGGAGACGAGCTGTTTAGGCACCTCCATGTTTCCCATTCAGAATCGCTTAGAGACCACTCAAGCCACAACCTGCTACACTACCAAGGTCAACCCTACTACAAGGATAACTCAAAACGACGAACAACGATCATGGCGTTTGTTTCAACTGTGGAAACCCTGAATGTCTAGCCAAGGAATGTCAAGCTCCCAAGACCTGTAACCAACCAAACGTTATCTGCTACAGCTGTCGCAAGAGAGGACATTTGAGCAAGGACTGCAAAGCACTCGAGATGGACGCTACGGAGCACATGCAGCTCAGAAAAGCCCAGCTCAATACCACCATACCCAATATAGTTGGATTAGGCAAAGAGGCACAACGAAGACTGAAAGAACACATGAGGAACCAGAGAAAGTCTGACACAACAATAGCATCGGTCCAACGTAAAGCATGCCAATGTTGTTTCAATTGCAGAAATTGCAGACAATACTTCGACGAATGCCCAATACCGAAACAAATTGGAGGACATGGATCGTAATCTTACAAATGTGGTGGAATGGACCACATCCACAAGGATTGCGAGGCAATGAAGAACATCAATCAAGATCTGTTGATGAACTTGGAAGAAGAAGGGAAGTTGATACAACATATGCAATCGATTATGCAAAATTTTGACTTATTAATGAATCTAGTTTTGTGTATCTAGTATTATTGTAATGATTAGTGTCCCGATATATATATATATATTATAGTAGAGGTACAACAAATCGACAGTTAGTAACTATAAATATACAATGAGCATCGTATCCCACCTTTAGAGTGACGGTCAAACCAGACGAGCTAACCTAACGATAGAAGACGTCTCACCAGCTCACATCATCAACAACATCGGAGATACACGGAAAAGTTTACACCATCAATTATGAAAGCTTGTGGCGCATCCGGAACAAAAATACGAGAGAACCCACTCGTCGCTGATCAAAATGTTCGCCAAGTACGACAAAGTCAAACATAGGCATGATGTCACTCGAGGTTCTATATAGAAGGCTATGTCAATCATCATCACGTCAGAAAGATCATAAATGAAGGAAGAACGTACAGTTTGAAGCCGAAGATAAAGTACCATTAAAACATCGATCGCTCGAGGTAACGTACTATTAGATGAAAAGAAAGGAAGCTATCACTGTGACACATTGGAGTATTTATAATTGAATTGCCCACCAACTCACGTACGTTATCACCAACGGTGTAGTAGATCACAACGTATTTTGAGTGGATACGCTAATCTACAACGTTCTACGTACTAATTAATGCTGAGGGACACATTCACGACCCCTACAAGTTATAAAAGACAATCGTGAGACCAATTAGACTTCTCAACCATCGCATCAAGAAGCTGAAAGGTAAGAATCTTGTCGATCAAAGACGCAGAAGAAATGATGAAAGCAAAGTTAATCAGACTGCCGTTGAGACAAATCCAAAGCAACGTGATATCTGCGGCGGCTGTGGAATTTCTGGACATCACTCCAAAGAATGTAAAGCATCGAAACAGCTAACAAGTTGATAGGCGCAGTGCTTCAATTGTGGAAAGACTGGACGTGTGCACAAAGATTGTCCAGAACGAGGAATTCAGAACATGGTTCTACCACAAAGAAGGTCTAATTAGCTAGCTAGTGGGAACCTCACAACCTTAAAATCTAAGATATGCTTAGTACCTTGTACTTTCTAAGACCTAGCAAACTCTAGATTTCGAGGACGAAATCCTTTAATAGGTGGTGGAAGATGTAACACCTGTAATTTTCTGTCATTATAATATCAGCTTTTTCAAATTTCTGTATTGGACCGACTATATTATTATATTATTATTTTAATTATGTGACGATATGGACGTGTTGTAGTATTATCATATTAGACTATATTAACCGTACCAACTCGACCATAATAAGATTTAACTTAGTACCGTACCCGGACCCGGACATTAGAAATAATACTAGTTTGCACGTAACTCGAGACTAACACATATACCAAGGAACTTATACACGTTAACCGAGAAAGTGACACACAACCCGAGGTGGTCCCACATGGCTGGCCATATGGCAACCACATGCCACCCTCTTGGACACATGTCCACTTGTAGGACACATGTCATAGCATGTACACATGCAAATGACACCTAGCTCCTAGGATTTCTATATAACATCACATGCACACATTAGACACTCTTAGACTCTCATGAATTGGACTGAAAATCTAAGAGAAGAAGTTGGGAGACTTGCATGTTCATGGAAAAATAGAAGAGAGAAGTTAGGAAAAAAACTAGAGCTCATCTCCCTCTCTAGCATATACCCTCACACATACACCCATACATTCTACACCCACACAACCTTGGGGACTTTAGAGTAGTAATTTAAAGTCCTGGAAGTTCAAGAGGATCCCAAAAGTTAAAAAGAAGGAGAAGAAGAAGGTGACACCATTGAAGTTGAAGTTCAAGCTCCATCAAGCTCAAGAACAACATCAAGCTTAATTTCAAGCTTTGGTGAGTAAATTATGAGTAATTGTGAGTAATCTAACTCAATTATGAACACATATAATATGTACTAATGTTTAGTAGAAGTTTGATATTGTTGTGTTGAAGTTTTCATGACATGCAAGACAAATCCATAATTCTGAGAAACTGAAACTCTCAGCAGAACATGGTTTAGTAAAATGAATGTTTTATGCAGCTCAAAAATCCGAATTAAGCTAGGTTTTTTTATGGTAAAATATAACTCATATATCTACAAATAACACTTCTATAGCTCAGTCTAGAAATCACTCCTTCATGGGTGAAATGCATGTACAACGCAGTGTTATAAACCTTGGAAAATAGAAACTTCCAGCAGAATGTAGTTTAGTAAAATGGATGTTTTGAGGAGCTAAAAAATCGGAATTAAGCTAGGTTTTTTTGTGGTAACAGATAACTCATTTGTATACAAATAACTCTTCTATAGCTCAGTCTAGAAATCATTCCTTCATAGGTAAAATGCATGTACAAAGCAGTGTTATAAATCTCAGAAACTGAAACTTTCAGCAGAACATAGTTTAGTAAAATGAATGTTTTGTGCAGCTCAAAAATGAGAATTAAGCTAGCTTTTTTTTGTGGTAAAATCTAACTCATATATCTACAAATAACCCTTCTATAGCTCAGTCTAAAAACCCCTCCTTCATAGGTGAAATTCACGTACAATGCAGTACTATAAATCTGGGACAGAATAGTCCGAGATATAAGAAATGTCTTGTAAAATAAATAGTTTGAGTAGCTCAAAAATATAATTGAAGCTAGATTTTTTTTGTACATGAAGATATTCCTATTATCTATAATGTTTTAGTTTTGAGTTTGATCTACAATGCAATTTATCATGCCCAAATAAATCATGTTAATTTAGTCAACACAGTGAAAATGTATCTTGGCAGATTGTACATCTTTTTGTATAATGTTTTGTTTATGCATGGTGTTGATTGTTGATGCTAGTTTCTCAGTACATGTGTTGTTATGAAAATCTCGTGCTATGGTAGTGCTATCGCGTAGATGAGTATGTTAAGGGTTTCATCTATATGTTTTATTGATATTAAATCCATGATTATAAATCCATAAGCTATGTGAATATAGTTTAATGACCGTTGGAAAGTTCATACCCAAACTATAAGTATATTGTATGGCACGATTATTGCGTTGATAAATGATCGGAAAATTTTCCATCGTAAGTATATTGAGAGGAAAACGGAATGTCAGACGTATAGCGAAATATTAACAGTTATAAATGGATGATATTAACGAACTAAACTACGAAACGTACGAACACGTAAAATAATGATAAAATCTTCGATAACAGATTTAATGTGAATAAGGGACATTGGGCCTCGTTTCTAGTCATGTGACTACCGGTCAAAGTCGATTCATGAACTTTTGTGTCATGTTTGGATAATTCTTGCAAAATTGGTCTCTTGATTATTCCATGGAGTCGATTGGTGAGTTATGTTTTGTTCCTTGATCTGAGGATCGGCATGACGTGATCGGTCAAGTGCAGATGACCTGAGGATCGTCGTGACGTGTTCGATCAAGTGGTTGATTATTTTTCCACACCCTTGGACTGAGGATCGTCATGACGTGTTCGGTTATGTACGGGTGACTTGAGGATCGGCATGACGTGTTCGTCCAAGTGATTATTAATTTCCCGTACCCTTGGTCTGAGGATCGGCATGACGTGTTCGGTAACGTGCGGGTGACCTGAGGATCCGCATGACGTGTTCGACCAAGAGATTGTTAATATCCCGCACACTTATGCCATTTGGGCGACAGTTTGAATGCCAGTTGGGCGACAGTTTGAATGCCATTTGGGCGACAGTTTGAGTGCCAATTGGGCGACAGTTAACTATTCATTGTTGAGTGTTGTTCTTTCTTGACCAGTAAATGCATTTGGAGTTAAGTCTTCTTTCAGTCAATGTCATTGGTCAGTTCAGTTCTGGGTTAAGTTTCAAAGGGAATGATTGGGTTTAAATAAGACATGGTTTTGAGAATGAGAAAAGACGAACAAGGCATAGTATCAGAATAAGAAATGATGAACGAGATATGGTTTCGAGAAATAAGAAGAGATGAAGAATAACTTACCTTAAGTGGTGGTAACCTTAAGGGGACCCTCACTTTGCTTAACCGCTAATGGCTTTTCATGCCGCTGGACCTTCCACGTCCAGCCTTTGCAGGTCCAGACAGAGCCGACTGCTATCAAGATGCTGACTTTACTACTGAAGACTATGCTGGTGAAGATTACTACGAGGAAGGCTACAGTTTCGCCAGCTGAAGATTTTGGAGCTTTTCTTTTATTATAGTTCTGTTATTATTATGTTAGTGATGTAATAGTTTAGCTGGTCTTGTAATATGTATCTTTTGGATATCTTTTTGGCCTGTAATATACTACTGATGTAAGACTTTAATGTTTTAAATTTCTGCTTCCGCTGAACTTAGTTACTTTCCCATATCACATTATTGTTATAAGCATGTTTGGACAATCAGGTGACAGTCACAACCAGTCACGTGTCTACGAACCCATAAAGGAAATTTATTTTTCCCTATTTTTGGTACTTCGGGGCGTGACATCACGTCTATAAACAATTAGGACTAGGTGAACTTAAACCTGCGGCCGCTACAATACAATTAGCGGATCTTTCTGTTAAAGTTGATAAATGTTATTACCCTATCGACTTCATGGTCCTTGATACTGAACCCATGCTAGATGCTAGGAAACACACTCCTGTCATCTTAGGCCGTCCATTCTTAGCAACCGCTAACGCTCGTGTTAACTGTCGAATGGGGGTAATGAAGGTGTCATTTGGGAACATGAACTTAAAATTAAACATTTTTAATGCTATGGATCAACCTCCTAAAGACGACGAGCGGATGAGCTGATGAATCCTGACAACTAAGACCTGAATAATGAATTTACTCGAAAAGTAAGAAATCGATTTGAACATAATTCGGGAGAATCGACGGTCGAATAAATTCAAAGCAACGTTATTTCTGCTTATCACCGGGCTCTTCCTGATATCCTAAGGGGTACTAAGTCAGATTTTCAACCTCCTTAAATCTTGAGCTAGAACGGTCTAGCTAAAGACGTAAAAGATAGCACTTCTTGGGAGGCAACCCAAGCTTTATTTCGTTCGTTTTCCTTATTTATAGTCATTTTTGAGTCCTTTTGAGTCTGTTTTGGACATTCTGTACAGGTTTAGGGGTCGGGATAAACTTATTTTAAACTTATTTACCTTGAAATAAAGAAACAAGAGAAAAAGACCACATTGCGCGCGCGGCCCGCTGACGCGATGCATCGCTCGTGCGGCCCGCCTGCGCGATATTCTCCCTAGACAAAATTTTTTTAACTTTTTATTATACGACCTCTCTGTTACATCTCACACCTAGAATCGCGCACGCGAGGGGTTCACTCGTGTGGCCCGCTCGTGCGATTCTGGCAGTTAGAAAATTTTCTAAATAAAATTAATAACAGGCCTCAGGTTTACCTCTAGGAGGGATTCGCGTGAGCGTGGGTCGCTCGCGCGATGTGGAGATTTCTCAATTTTTCTCTTTGTTCTTTGACCTTCTGTTTCCCCAACCTATCTTGTTGTTTTTTATTTCTGTTTGTTCTTTTCAGTTCTTTTTGTTTAAGTTTATCTTTGTTTCCATAGTTCTAGTTTTATTTTTCTTTATTTCCTTTACGTTCTTTTAATTGTAGTTTAGTTTCTATTGTTTACGAAAAAATAAATAAATAAATTACAAAATAAAAACAAAAAAACATATGTATTATATTTTAGCTTTTATTATTTATTTGTTTGTTTAATTTTCTTTTGTTAAGTAATAACAGATGAAATAGTGCTCCGTTTGGAGTAATTGAACTTTGATTCTATATTATTATACGTTCACCTGTTTGTGAGTGCCGAGATCGAGGTATTATCGTTCCTTTCTTACCTTCTCTCCTTTATTTCATTTTCTTGTTTCATTGGGGACAATGAAAGGTTTAGGTTTGGGGGTATGCACACACTTGCACATTATTACACTAAATTTTCAAATTTTTTGATACTTGTGCTTAAATAAACGATGTTACCGATGTAACGTGATTCATTATAGAATGGTAAACAAGAGAAAATGTAATTAAACATTTGCTAAAGTCATGATATGACATTTTAGGTCATGTATCGTTCGAATTGTAGTTTTATATCATAGATTTGCACACAAACCTATGCACTGCACATAGTCGCTTAAATACATGTTTGATGTGAACTATAATATGATTCGGATTTCTAGATAACATATGGTGGAGACTAGACCTGGTGAGCTGTTGAGCCTATCTTTTCTTTATAGAGGGTTATAAATGCATTTTGTGTTTGTCAAATTTCATTGAAATAGCGCATTAACTCGTTGGTTAGTCTCATCATTCTTGTTTTGGTTGATAGTCAAGCTAAAATATTTGTTACCATGCTAAATAATCTTCCATTGTAAATGTTGAAGAACCGTATGACCATAGGAGATGATGACAGGCCCTCTTTGTTTGCCACCGACCGGAAAAAAAAAATGATAAATTTCCTTAGTTCGCCCCTATGAGCCGTTAAAGTGCCTCTCTTTCTTAGTTCACCATTATCCTGTTCTTTTGCTCCAAATTGGCCAACTTGGAGTTTACCATTGAAAGATTGATCAACTTTTAGTGGTATTAAGGCGTTGTGTTGATTAAGAAGAAGAAGAAAACAAGATGATGTTTGGGGTAGTACCTTGGTATTCAAAGAACATTCATTTCAAAAGCAATGAAAAGGAAAAGAATAAGGTTGGAAAAAAAAAGCAATGAAGAAAGGAAAAAAAAGAAGAGGAAAGAAATTAAAAAAATATACAAAAAGAAGAGAATGAAAAGATGAAGTTGGTAGAAGAGACGAATGAAAGAAATCGAACATGCCTTACAATGCCATTCTAAAACTACCTAATTAATCCCTTCTATCCTTTTTCATTGGTCGAGCCACATTACAACCTTGGAAAAGTCCTATTTGATCCTCGAAACATGGTTTGAATATGAAAGCGATGGGAAGGGGATTAAAACATAGTAACAATTAATTTTTCTTGATTGTTGGCATCCTATCCATGAGACTACTGTTCTTTCGTGTCATGCATCTTTTTCGAGTCATATATGAGCATTTCTCATTTTCAAAACATTTTTCCTTTGCTCCCATATATCGGATAAATTACACATGTTCTGAGCGTTTCGTTTGAGAGTGTAATTCATTGTGAGATTCGTAGTCAAAGCATAGTTAGATGGTTATCCGAGTTATATTCCAAGTTCATGACATGCGCGTGTTCATTTGACTATCATATCACACACGTGCAATTTTATGAGAAACTCTGTTGATTTATACGATGCATGTGCTTGAGATTGTTTTTCATGACGTTGGTAGACGTTTGATTCCATTTCTTCTTGTTCGTTATTCTATTTCAAATCATCATTTTATAATAAGGAGTATTGAATGTTGCTTTTCGTTTTAATAAAACTTTTCTTTACAAGTTAATAAAGATGGTTGTGGGTGACTTGTTGACGAGAACCCTCACGAGACTTCACTCGTCGAACTAGGGACACCTAGGGGTTTAAAAGGCTTGTTGCATATGCTAAATGCAATCGTAATCCATGCAAAAATGGAGTAGTATTTGTAGTAGTAGTTTTATTTTTCTGTTCTTTTTGCTCGAGGACTAGCAAAGAGTAGGTTTGGGGGTGTGATCGGCGACGAATAGTTGCCGTTTATAGTCCTAAAAATACGCTATGTTAGCCCATTTCATGTAGTTATTAGTTATTTTTTAATCAGTATTCTAAATTTTGTAGGTTTTGGAGCTTTAACTTGAAAATTCACAAAAATCCAATAATTAGTGGCTTTGGAAGTCATTCTGGGCTCAAACGGTGATTCCAGTGAAAGCTGAATGCAGTAGCAGCCTTGGTAAATTGCATTTTTGGCAAGGAATACTTTGAATTTGAGAAATTTCTCTAGAGATATTAAATGTAGATCTTCGAGTCACGGACGCGTGGCCACAAATGGCGAATCAATCAGAGTTCCGAGCAAAAAGTTATTGCAATTCCACGAAAGTCGCGCAGTGCAGCAAAAAGTACCTTGCGCGAGCGACCTATGAAAAAACCAAAAATGCGTATTTTGTTAAATTAAAGTGCCCAGCGAAGGTGGTTTGTGCATATGATGTCCAGAAACGTAAATATAGTAGTTTTAGTACGATTTGGCTTAGGAAGGCTTCCTAATTCCTTCCAAACTCTATATAAATCCTATTCTAAATCAATTTTGTTGTTACACAATATTACACAACATTAGATACATCCATATATAACAAAACTTTCAACCATTGAAGAGAGAAAAGCAAGGAGAAGAAGAAGATTAAGGATTCCCATGGCCTCCTCCATCAACCTCTTGCCGTTCATCAATTCTATGGCCAACTAAACTCAAGATCTAGGGTTTCAATGAAACCCTAGCCAAGTAATAGGGTGTACTTTATGTTTTTATTTTAGTTTTATTATGTATGGATGACAGTTACATGTTCCGAGGATTTTTATAAATAAATTGTGCTGTTATTGATTAAATCGTTACTTTCAAAGTTTACTCTTGTCTTAGATCTATTTTGATGGTAGTGTGCTCAATGATCTATGCTTGCTGTGCTTGTTTAGATTATTTACATGTAATGGTGCTTAAATTGAATTATGCTATCAAGTATCCGAATAGTCCATGCCTAGATTAGACAGATTATACCACAACCCTAGTTTAGTGTGGGATAATTCGTGCTAACCGAAGATGGATTACATTGGTGCTTGAACCATAATTATTTTCTTGACGGAGGAATTGGGCTTGTAGCTACAATTCCCCATTATCATCTAACTTAATAAGCTAAAGTAATTCGTAAATACCCTTATTATGAAGCTAGTGGTGGATTTACAATCCTAGGTTCCTCAAACTTATTATAAAAACAAATATTTAATTACTTTCGTAGTTTAAATTTATTTTTATTGTTATTAGTTTAATTCAAATTAAATCCAAAATCCGTTTTTCTTAATTAACTAAATTTAGGTTTTATAAATAAAGTGCGTAGTATTCAATCTTTGTGGGTTCGACCTTTACTTCCACACTGCAAATCTTTTGAAAGTAAAGCATAAGTTAAGCATACTCTTATATCTTGGTTTTGACAAGATCAAGGCTGACTATTCATCCTGGAGGAATAAAATTATATAAGGATCTGAAGAGAAACTTTTAGTGGGATGGAATGAAAAGAGAAGTAGCGGATCGTATATCCAAGTGCATGACCTGCAAACAAGTCAAAGCTGAAAACTAGAAACCAGGAGGACTGCTACAACCACTACCATTCTCAGATGGAAATGGGAACACATAATGATGAATTTTGTTGTAGGAATGCCAAGATCACAATAGAATCACGATGCAGTTTGGGTGATCGTGGATCGACTCACTAAATCATCTCATTTCATCGCTTATAGCATGACCTACCCGATCGAGAAATTTAGTAGAATGTATGTACAACAAGTTGTTTGACTACATGAAGTGCCTGTGTCAATCGTGTTGGACCACGGTTCATGTTCACGTCAGGATTTTGGAAAGCTTACAAACATCACTGGGAACTTCGTTGAAGTTAAGTTCATCATTTTACCCCTAAACCAATGGACAGACTGAGAGAGTCAATTAAGGAATGGAGGACATGCTCTGAGCCTATGCAATAGATTTTGAAAGTTCATGGGAAGAAAATGTACCACTGATAGAGATCTCATACAACAACAGCTACCATTCAAGAACAGGGATGGCACCATTCGAAGCTTTATATAAAAGACCATGTCGATCGCGTTTTTCCTGGGTAGAAGGTGGAGATGACAAACTGCTAGGATCTGAGATGGTTCAAGAGACGAATGAGAAGATCAATATCGTCAAAGAAAAGATGGAAGCAGCATAGAGCAGACAGAAAAGCTATGTACATAGATAAGCAAAGAAAGGACTTGGAATTTAGTGTTGGAGATCACGTATTCCTAAAAGTATCCCCCATACGAGGTGTTATCAAATTTGGACAAAAGAGAGGAAAGCTTTTGCCATGTTACATCGAACCGTTCAAATTTTTGGAACGCGTAGAAAAAGTTGCCTAAAGACTTGTACTGCCACCCAAGATGTCAGGAGTGCATAACATCTTTCATATCAGCATGCTGAGGAGAGTTGTACATGATGCATCTCACGAGATCAACTTTACAAATATCAAAGTGAATGACAATGTAACTTTCAATGATGGACCAGTGAAAATTTTGGAACGGGAAGTTAAGAAGTTGAGGACTAAGGAGATCCCTCTAGTAAAAGTCCAGTGGAAGCATCATGATGAGCGTGAAGCCTCTTAGGAGCTAGAATCAGAAATGCGTGAGAAGTTTCCTTACTTGTTCAATGTATAGCTAGCTCTGATTCCGAGAACGAAATCTTTAATAAGAGGTGGATGATGTAATACCCGCAAAATTTCAATGTTTAATAAAATAAGGTCATAGTATTTTTAGAACCTTATACAAACTACGCATATTGTTAAGCTTAGATAGAAATTTTCAGACTCGGACTGACCTTGTCACACTAATCTGTAAAATTTATTTCAAACTTAGACTGTATGGCACACGGACCTAGACAAGCACAAGATCCTATAAGCATTTAATGACTAGTAGACCAAGTAGTTTTCCCCTTGTATCCACCGTACACAATCTCCCCGAGCCTCCCTCTACCCACCGGACCCTTGCCTATACCCCCAACCATCGGCTTCTTTCCCTCCCAAGTACCCCCTCTCAAATCAACTTCCCGCAATCACTCTCAATCCCTAAGGAAGATCTTATGACAGATATGTAATTTGTGTATACATATGAGTATGCATATGTTGTGTTGTGTATATATGTGAGGACCATAGGAGAGAAAGAGAACCACCAAGAGAGAGAGAGAGAGAGATAGAGAGAGAGAGAGAATATCAAACACATACACACACACACACACACTCTCTGCAACTCATCAGAGAAGAAGGAGGACCAGTGGAGAAAAAGAGTGGAGAAGAAGAAGAAAACCGAGAAGAATAGAGAGAGAGACACTGAAACGGATTGGTAAACCCCCTACACCCTCTGCTTTTATCTTTGTATATGCATTAAACATCTCTCTCACACACACACCCAGACCACATGCATGACATAAATAGAACCTAATGCTCTCTGTGTACTCCAGCCTCCATTAGAGCTCAAGCTTGAGCCAATTTTCCATCATTAGCCAAACAGCCCCTAAACTAGATCAATCAAACCCTAATGAACCCATGTAGACCCCCTAGGAACAGTTCTCAGATTAGGACGCATTTGGATGGCCATGCAGGACACTATCCTCTTTTTAAACAAAAGGATAATGGATTCGTTGGAACCCTAAACAAGATAACCTGCATTTGAGCTCATACTATGTGATAGAGCACCAGTAACCGGTCCTTTTGGCATTGGAATCACAAATTTCCATGGAGAAATGGAAGAGATATAGCTACTGGAAGTTTTTCGACAAGCACGACATCACCAGTGGTGAAGCTTCGCCAGAGAAGAAGGTTACGACTCGTTTGGTTTTGGGTTATAACTTCGAGCTGGGCTTGGGTTTGGGAGGGCCATATTTTATGTATTACGAGTAAATGGATAACGGGTTAGGTTGCCTATTTAATTCATGGGTTTTTCTAACTTAAACGAAATGGCACCATTTCGAGTTGGGCCGGGTTTGGATCGGAAAATGGGTCGGATCACATTGTGAGTATACAAGGTTGGTCGGGTTAGATTATTCTGAGAGATTAAATGGGTAACGATTTGACCTGCGTGTTTCTGACACCGAACCCTCTTGAGTCTATAAGTGGATAATCCGTTCTGAATCGGGTCGGTCGGGCTGACACGCGAGTTTTTATAATAAATCAGTATGTATATAGATATATATATATATATATAATTATTTAACTGATTATTGATTATTTTAAAATCATGGAAAATAGTTTTAATAATAATTTAAATATATGTTTAGTATGTTTTCATTCTGGAATGTAATTATTTAAATATTTTTTGTACATTAGGAAATTATGTATATGTATTATACTTATTCTTTATTTATAATTAAATAAATAACAGTGAGTAGTTTAATAATTTAATTATGGATTGTTTAAATATAGTTTTAATGCATTATTAACTTGTCCTTAAATAATCTGAAAATGTCATATTTTAATATTCAGAAATTATAGCTTATTACTTATATATTATACTTATTATTTATTCGGTTAAAATAAATAATAAGAATTAGTTTTAAATCATAATAATTAGGTAATAAATACCTAATGATACATACAAAAATATTCATCAAGGGTAATCTCTTCCATTTCAGCAAGGAGTGCCAGGTCATTCGTTAATCGTGCCCGATGTATGGATATCCCGAGTAGTGTGTCCGTAACTGCTCGGTATCACCCGATCCCCAGCAAACGGATCGGGAACTCTACCCGGGTCGGCCCCTTCGCAAAGGTTGTCTAGGAGATCTTCAGAGTGTGCCCTAGAACGTCCCAGACTGTTTCCTATCACAGTTAGAAGACTTATAGAAAGAGTAAAAAGTTCCCTAATCTTGTTAGGAGACTCCCATGATTTGTACGAATCAATTCTTATTTGATTGTACTGCCAAATCAGGCCACTTACCTTGTACAAGTGGACTTTTGCATCTATAAAAAAAGTCCACTCACCCCCTTCAAAGGGATGGCATTCTGACTCTACAGAATTGCAATATCGCACACACACACACTCTGCCCGACCAGTTTACTGGTAGCTCCAAGCCATTGTTGGTTCACCAGGGACCCCCAACAATTTTCATATCATAGTGCAAGTGCTCCGACACACCACATGGACGAAGGTTCCTTCATTAACAGGGTTGAACCATAAATAACTCTCTTGTCAATTTCTTTTTTGTTTCTTACCCAATTTTAGCATCATCAGCTTGGCACCGTCTTTGGGAAATGACAAGCTTTCTCCAAAACAAATCTATGACTGATCAACATGCCACCAAAGAGGGGTAAGAAGACTAGTGCCCCGACGGGAAAGGAGGATTCATAGGTCGGGCAACCGACTACCTTCATGACTTTCGAGCAAAACACTGTGGCTGTCGTGCAACTTTTAAAGGGCCATCGGCAAATGCAGCAGCAAATCGAAGCATTGCTGGCCATACAGGATAAACTGCCTCAAGCCGAGGATCAGCTCAGGAAAGATGCATGCGATCGCATGCCAGTACAGACTTGATGGCGTTCCCATACAACACTAGTATCCCCTCCAACTTTGAGATGGTCTGGGAACGATGAGCATAGCCGTGGCCCTGAGTAGACCCGGTAACGTGCCCGGGCCAAGCCAAACCTGGTGGGAGATGCCAGAGAGACTATAATAGTAGGTGTGCCGCCAGAAGGGAGGGGCAAGAGACAACGGCCTGGGAATCGGCCCGAGAACACACAGCTAGGAGCTGCGGGGATCTTAGGCACACGATTATTCAAAGTCGGAGTCATGCCCCATACCTACGGACAACGCACTTTGAAGAAGAGAATTTTTCATTCGACCCAACCAACCGCACATATACAGTGCGGGAGACCGGGAAAGAGGACGTCAGGGCCTAAATCAATAACCTGCATTAATAAATTAAGAAGTTGAACTGCAGGCAAGGTCGCGACTATACCAATGCTGAAATTGATTCGCCCTTTACTTTCTGGATCATAGGATTCCCAATTCCTCGCAAGTTGAAGTAACCGCATCTTGATTCTTATGACGGTTCAGGGAGCCCTGTTGATCATGTTCAGACTCACAAGGCTCAGATGGCGTTAGCTACCAATGCTGATGAAGTGTTTTGCCTAGCATTTCCCAGCACCCTCAAAGGTCCAACTGCACAGTGGTTCCAATCACTAAAACCCCAAAGGTTGACGATTTCAAAGCACTCAACATGCTCTTTGTCAGCCAGTTCGTGGGAATGCTAGATCGATCACAGCCAGACACCTAATTATTGGCCGTCAAGAAGCGCAGCCCTGAAAGATTATGTCGATCGTTTCAATTAGCAAAAGCTTCAGATTTACAACCAAAATGAAGTAGTTACAATCACAGCCTTCTCCTCGGGAGTTCAGCATACTAAGGTTGCCATGTCGTTCCACCATGACCGACCGCCCACCCTGGTTGAACTCTCAAAGACGGTTAGGAAATACATTTAAACAGAAGAGTTCCTGAAGTCTAAGCACGCTAGCTTCGTAGGAGATGAGTCCACAAAATCCAAAAAAAAATGCGAGGGTTCTGAGAAGGGCCCGGGAAAGAAGCCGAAGTAGGATCAGTAAAGAGACAGTCGGGATCAGTCCCCAATCGCCTTCACACCTCTTTCCCAGCCTATCCAAGAAGTCATGGCCACTGCCGCAGCTCAGAGATTGCTCAAACAACAGACCAAGTTGAAGAGCCCGCCCGAGAAGAAAAATTGGGACAAGTACTGCCGGTACCACAAAGATTATGGTCATGACAAAGAGGACTGCTTTAAGCTAAAAATTTCCATTAAGAAGCTAATTGAGCAGGGTCACGTCATTGAGTTTATCACCGCGAATAGATGACCTCGGCCAGACACCCGAGCTCCTGAGCAATAGCAACCCCTCGGTCATATCAACGTGATCTTTGGAAGAGCATCGGGTGGACAGGATTCACAGTCGGTTAGAAAGAGGCATGCTCGGGCATCCCGAGCGGATGTCCTTCATGTCCAATCAGCCAACTCCCCACCGATCAATGTGCTGACATTCTCATCTGACGATGTAAAGGACCTGCACTGCCCCCACAACAATCTGCTAGTGGTTAAGCTCTCCATAGCCAATTATATGGTAAAGAGGATATTCTGTTCACCTGAGCCTTTGATCAGTTCAGGATATCAAGGGACAGGCTCTGACCGGTGGCCACTCCCTTGGTCGGGTTCAACGGTTCAAGCACACACTTGCTCGGGATGATCGAGCTGCCAGTCTTGATGGGAACCTACCCACAGCAAGTCTCAGTGATGGCAAACTTTGTGGTTATGGTGGCTCCATCTGCATACAATGCCATCCTGGGAAGGCCAACACTCAACAAAGTCAAGGAGGTCGTGTTGACATACAGCCTGGTTGTTAAGTTCCCAACCCCCCAGGGTCCGGGAAGCCTAAGAGGAGACAAAGTAACTGCCCGAAGTTGCTACATTAGCTCCCTGTGTAAAGAGGCCATTGTAGAGACGCTGAATTTACAGGAGATGAATCCAAGGGAAGCCAGGGATGGATCAAGCCCGGTGGAGGAACTAAATCAAGTGGTCTTGGACCCTGAGTTCCCCGATTGGTCCATCAACATTGGCGCTCTCCTGGAACCATGTCTCAGAAAAAGTTAATCTAGTTCCTAAGAGAGATCCAAGACATCTTTACTTAGTGCCATGAAGACATTCCAGGAATAGATCCCCGGTTCATTTCCCACCGTCTCAACATTGACCTGAGTTCCTGATCGGTCAAGAAGAAGAGAAGGGGCATGGCTCCCGAAAGACAAGCAGCAGTGCATAAGGAAATCAAAAAGCACCTCAAAGGCGAGGTCAGTCTGAGAAGTTAACTATCCTGACTAGTTGGCCAATATGGTACTGGTCAAGAAAAGTAATGGTAAATAGAGAATGTTTGCGGGCTTAACTGACCTGAACAAGGCTTTTCCCAAGGACTGCTATCCACTGCCAAGGATAGACCTCCTTGTAAACTCCACGGCTAGTCACTTACTTCTCTCTTTCATGGATGCCTACTTGGGATACAACCTGATCAATATGTATCCTGAGGATGAAGAGAAGACTTCTTTCATCGCCGACCAGGGGACGTATTGCTACAAGGTAATGCCCTTCGAACTAAAAAATGCTAGAGCATCTTATCTACGCTTGGTCAACCATATGTTCAAGGATCTGATCAAAAAAATGATGGAGGTATATATTGACGATCTCCTAGTTAAAAGTCGAGACTAGTTCGACCATCTCGAGCACTTGGCCGGGGCATTCAGCATCTTAAGAAAATTCTGGATGAGGTTGAACCAAGCCAAGTGCACATTTGGATTCTCATCCAGAAAGTACTTGGGATAGCTGGTCAGCCGGCGGGGAATCGAGGCAAACCACGAGAAAATTTAAGCCATTATAAATATGCGGCCACCTCCTTCAACAAACGAAGTACAAAGTTTAGCGGGGCGAGTAGCTACCTTGAACAGATTTGTCTCTCAGGCAACCGACCGGTGCCTGCCTTTTTTCAAAATCCTCCGTAAAGCTTTTCAATGGTCAAAAAAGTGTGAAGAGGCATTTTAGGAGCTCAAAAAATACCTGACATCGCCTCCTTTACTCTCGACGCCTGTACCAGAGGAAGAACTGTTGCCTTACCTGGTAGTGTCACCCTCGGCGGTGAGCTCAGCATTAGTCAGGGACGAGCATGGGATATAATACCCGGTCTACTATATGAGCCGGGCACTATAAGGCACAGAAAACAAATACTCCCGCATTGAGAAGCTCACCTTCCCACTAATCATCTCTTCCCAAAGACTCTGCCCGTAATTTTAGGCCCATGTCATTGTGATCCTCACAGGTCAGCCACTTTGCCAGGTCCTCGGCCGACTTCAAACATCCGGGAGGGTCATAAAGTGGGCATTGGAATTGGAAGAACTCGAAGTGATCTACCGACCCCGTACAACAATCAAGGGTCAGGCGGTGGTAGACTTCCTCGTGGAATTCACTTATCCAGAAGACCTGGAGGAAGAGCTATTCCCCCTGAGCTACCACTCGGTCCACTCCCTGACATCCTGACCTAGGTACTCTATGTGGATGGATCCTCTAACAAATAGGGTAGTGGGGCAGGGATCATTCTGACCACACCCGAAGGGATTCAGCTCGAGTACGCATTAAGGTTTGGGTTTCAAGCCTCTAACAATGAAGCCAAGTACGACGCCTTGTTGGTCAGATTGCAATTGGCTACCTCTATGGGCACACAATAGATTCAGGGATACAATGACTCCCAATTGGTCATCAACCAAGTCAATTAGGAGTATGAGGCGCAGGAAGAAAACATGATGGCCTACTTAGCCCTAGTTAGATTGGTCACCAAACAGGTCAAAGGTTTCTTAGTCAAACAGAACCCGCAAGAGGAGAACACAAAGGCCAACCGGTTAGCCTGTCCAGCATCATCTTCCTCGAACCTACCCGGGATAAGGGTAGAGTATCTGTACGAACTAAGTGTGTCCAACTTAGAAGTTATTGATGTTGACTCGGTCGATGTAGGGCCCAACTTGATGGATCCTATCATGAAGTTCCTCACCACCGAATGTCTACCAAATGGGAAGGTTAAAGCATGTCAGGTCAAATATCGGGCGGTGCTATACCATCTTGTTGACGGTACTCTCTACAAACGGGGGTTTTTCTATCTCCTACCTCTGATGCTTTCAGCCCGCTCAGGTCCAAGGAATCCTGTACGAAAATTCATGAGATTGTGTGCGAAAGTCATGTTGGAGGACGGGCACTCTCCCGTAAAGCTCTGCTATAAGTTTATTATTGGCCAAAAATGGCGCAGGACTCTTCGGAATACATCAAAAGGTGTGACAAGTGCCAGAGGCATGCCAACACGATCAACCGCCTGGCATAATTCCAAAATTCGATCCTCAGTCCCTGGCCGTTCGCTTAGTGGGGCATTGACATAGTCGGACGTCTACCTACGGCAAGGGGGTAGGTCAGGTTTGTCGTGATCACTGTGGACTACTTTACAAAGTGAGCAGAGGACCCTTGACAACTATAACCGAGAAAAAGGTGGAGAGTTTTATTGAGAAAAACATCCTCAGTAGGTTCGGCATCCCCCGGGTACTAGTCAGCCATAATGGTAGGCAGTTCGACACCCCAGTATTCAGGTAGTTCTGCTTGGGCTACATTATATCTAATCACGACTCTTCTCCCAAGCACCCCTAAGCCAAAGGCCAAGCCGAGGTGACAAACTGGATAATTCTATAGTCCATTAAAACCAGACTTGAACAGGCCAAGGAACTTTGGGTTGATGAACTACCGACACTCCTGTGGGCCTACCGTACCACTTCCCGAGCAGCAGTAGGAGAAACATCATGACACCAGCAAGAGCTCAGGATCATACCCGATGCACCAAAAAGACCTCAGGATCACAGCTGAGGCACCATAAAAACCTCGGGATCACGTGCAAGGCATCGGTTTTGGTTAGGCCCATAACCTACGATAGGGGGCAAATCCCCCTAGGTGACTGATGATAGAAACTTTAAAGGACCCTAGAACTACCAACATTCTATGTCAGTTACCTACAGTCATAGCCTCTATAGACCCCCATCTTAGGACAAGCTTGGGGGCAAGAAGGAACAATGAACTAAATAGCAATCACACTAGCTACTAGCAAGATTAGAAACTAAGTATAAATCACTCTTAATACAGTCCCGAGTATCTACAGTTCCTAGAGTTACCCTGTAGACTTACAAACTATCTAGCCATCAATGGCTCAAAGAACTTAAAGTCGCTATAGGTCCTTTAAAGACCAAGTGTTCCTTACCAGTTATAGTCCTAAACCTTTTGCTAAGGCAAAGTTTCTACAAGGCTCACAATTGGTCGGACACATGCAATTGTAAACACATAGGCAGAAGTACAAGAACACAAAATAGTCACAAGAACACAAGACAGTCACTGCAAAAGGTGACCTTGGAGGGCCTTTTCAATACTTGTTCAAAAAAGGGTATGTACAATGCTTGGGGGGCAATTATAGAAGCCTACCAAAAAAAACAAAAATAAAATAAACAAAGATGCAATCTGGGGACTAAGAGTCGTCCACCACGACCACGTCATCCCCAGAGGCACTGCCCTCGACGGCGGCCCCGTCAGTAGCCTACTCCTCCTTCAAATAGTCAGACTCGGCCCAGGAGTATCCAGAGAGGTCCCAATCTGGATGGTCGGAAGCTGCCCGCAGGGTCAGGTCGGCATAGCCAGTGAGGAAGCCATCTTCAAACTCCTCTTCGTTGTCCTTTGCCACCGCCTCTTAGGCAGTAATGGCTTTAGAGAGAGTAAGCTTCTCATCTTCCACTACTGCCTTCCCGGCTTCAATAGTCGTCGCCCTAGTCTCTACAACCTTCTGAGCTACCTGCTCGATCATAAGGTCCTCCTGGGCTTCCCCCAGCTCTAGGGCCAAGGCCCTTACCTTGTCCTCCTCCACAAAAAGAGCAAAGTCCGTAGCCTCCCACGCTGCCTACTCAGCAGACAGGGCGGTCTGAGTGGTGGCCAGTCTTTTAGCCACTCTAGGCAGATAAGCCTCAGCCCCTGCTGCCAAATAACCAACTTGCAGGGTGGAAACAGAAGCCATCAGTTACTGCAAGAAGGTGTGTAAGGAAAATGAATGCAAAGCGACTCACCATGTGGTTGACGCTATATAGCCACCCGATCAAGGCCTCGGGGCCCAACCCAGAGCACTTGTCAACCTGAGCCTGCAGTAGCCTAGGTCAGACCCTCGCACGGACTTTATCCATCATCTCCTTTGCCAGCATCCCAGTCAAAACGTCATGCGGCCTGGAGGGCACAACAGCTTAATATGGGGTCAGTTCCCTGATCGGTATGGTATTAGTAGGGCATGGAGCAACAACAACGGTTACCCCGGGAACTGATGTCCCCATCGCTTCCACCGTCTGGGGCCCCCGATGAAGCCTTTTCAGCAGTTGGCCCTCAGTGGGTCATTGCCTTTTCCTCCTCTGGCCAACTTGGGCGGCCAAAGCTGCCTCCTTTTCCTTTAGGGTAGCCACGTCTCTAGGAGCCATTTCTATGAAACCAAGGAAAGATACTAGTCTGTTGCACGCTAAATTGACCGAATAGCAAGGCAAACAGAAAGTAGCCGGAGAACGTACCAGCGATGATCAGAGCAAACACGAGAGCCTCAAACTGATGGTTGGGCTCGTAGAAAGTCCTCTGATCCCCCGTCTGGGTCAATAGCTTGTTAACATCCGTGGGGTCCTCAGTTAAGGGCAAGATCTTGGGCTAGCACTCATCGGGAATGCTAGGCAGGTCTACTGATCGTACTGCAAAACAAAAGGCAGTAAGCTCCATGATAATCGCAAAGTAAAATAAAACAAGATAAAGTAGGATCTTATACCTCAACTTCCTTGCCCAGGAAGTCCATAACTGTATTCCTGGGGCCTTCTCGCAAAGCCCGAGGGTGGATACTTGGAAGAATTTCTTCTTCCACCATCTATTGTTGCTCGGGCAATTGACTATTATTATCCTCCCCTACCTGGCTCCTAGCAAAAAAAAGCTAGCTTCCCCGTGAATTGGGAATGGTCGGTGTGTCCAGAAAAACTCTTGTATAGTGAGTTCATACCCGAGAATCTGGGGCCATAGGGATATAGCCACCATTAAGAACCTCCACCCGTTCGAAGTGAGTTTCCCGGGGGCAATTTTGAGGTATATTAGCATATCTCGGGCTAAAGGATGGAGGGAAAGGCGAAGGCTCGCCATGAGGGCGTCCTTGTAAAGGGTAACAAAATCTAACTAGTGGAGCTAGGCCTTGCTAGTGTGTACGACCAAGGAGCAAGGGTCGGGGATGTTGCACCAATCCCTGATCTGACCTAGGTCTGGGGTACACATGCTACTAATGGTTGCCTCGCAAGAAAAGATTACGTCGGCACTATTCGGCATCGAGGCGACGGGGAGATCCTGAACTACCTCATCGTCAGACATCCGAATGGGAATCCAGCCCTCACTATGTTGGTCAGATGGAGTCGCGGCAGGTGGATCGAGACTTATGTACGGGGTCCCCGATAGATTGTTCGTCTTTCGATCGGGAAGACGAGTTGAAGCCAGAGTGACACATCGCTGGAACTCCTATGGTGGTATGAGACAATAGCCAATGACCTAAGTATAGTAGCCGACGACCTAAGTATGGGTCAGTAACCCCAAGCCTAAGGTACCGGGGGGGGGCACATCTAAAAGCCTAAAGGGCCTGGTGTACAAGGCTTTCAGGGTAACATAGCACGTGGTCAATACTCCCTCGGGACACCCCGACCAGATCAACTGCTCTACCAGGGAGGACGAACTACCTGACCTAAAAAAGGAGATAGACCTAAGAAAGAAAAAATCCCACTCCCTCGTAAGCCCTAGGGGATTCATGCTCTCTAGCTTCACTCGGGAGAGAAGAAGAAAAGGAGAAGGAGAAATACAGTGAATTGTAACCGGGGAAGAAAGGACTTACGGGAAAAGAAGCAGAAAAGAGCTTAGAGATCTTGACTAGACACTTTTTCTCTCTCAGACTGGTCGGTGGACTTAGTAGTCGGACAGCAAGAATATCGAAAATGCACAAGTATTTCTTATATAGGCAGCGCAGATGGTCCAGATCGAATCAGATCCAATGGTTCTGCACAACTTTCGCCTAAACACTGCCAGCTGTCTCCTCGGTCAGAACAAGTGGTGCCTCAAAAGGCTTGCGCATTCAATGCATAACATGTCAGCTCGGTCATGATGTAATTGTTCAATTACAACCCTGTTGGATCTTGACCAGACCAATCACTCACTGATACGTGGCAGGCACCGGCCATAAACTCCCGGGGGCAACCGCTCGACCCAGGTCCTGGTCGAGCAAGCTAACAAGTCGAAGCCCGAAGTGACGTACCAAGCAGTGCACCGAATGGTTTTCAGAGCCATACAAATTTCCAACTCTCATTTCATGAAGCATCATATTAGCCTCGGAAATGGGGGGCAGCTGATATGTACAAAAATATTCATCAAGGGTTAATCTTCGCCGTTTCAGCAAGGAGTGCCAAGTCATTCGTTAATCGTGCCCGATGCGTGGATATCCCGAGTAGTGTGCCCGTAACCGCTCGGTATCACCCTATCCCCAGCAAACAAATCGAGAACTCTACTCGGGTCCACCCATTCACAGAGGTGAGATCTTCATGGCGTGCCCTAGAACGTCCTAGATAGTTTCCTATCTCAATTAGAAAACTTATGGAAAGAGTAGAAAGTTCCCTAATCTTGTTAGGAGATTCCCATGATTTGTGCTAATCAATTTTTATTTGATTGTAATGCCTAATCAGGCCACTTTCCTTGTACTAGTGGACTCTTGCATCTATAAAAGAGCCCACTCACCCCCTTCAAGGGGATGGCATTCTGACTCTACGGAATTGCAATATCGCACACACGCACACTCTGCCAGGCCAGTTTTCTGGTAGCTCCAAGCCATTATTGGTTCACCAAAGACCCTCGACAATTTTCATATCATAGTGCAAGTGCTCCGACACACCACGTGGACGTAGGTTCCTTCATTAACAGGGCTGAACCACATACTACTCTTTTGTCAGTTTCTTTTTACTTTCGTTCCCAAATTTTGGCATCATCACCTAATGACCATTTTAAAATATAGGAAAATTATATTAAATATCCTATAGCCTAAATGCCCTTCTAATATAAATTATTAATTATAAAACCCAACTATAGTATTTTTAATATTACTTTATTATTTATAAAGGACCCGTTTGGCTGTCTTTTAATTAATTTAAATACCAAACCAATTCCAAAAATTAAGAGAAAACCCAAGCCTGTTTTAAAGCCTAGTATTTAATAAAAATATTTAGAAGGACAATGTCTTTCCAAAATATATTTTGTAATTATAGGAGTCCGTAGACTATAATTATGTAATTAGCACTTCAATAATCCATAGTAAATAAACCATAACTCAGAAAAATACGCGGTCAGTTCCTAAATTTCTAGAATGACGTGTAGATCTATTTTCCTAAGTTTAGTGGCTCTCTGTCTCACTCAAAGATACAGCTTACTGTTAGGGCCTCGCTGGTATAGGAAACCCAGCCTTTTATATGAAGGACTTCAACTTGAGTCTAGTCAATGGCAATAGACTCAAAGTGATGTCAGAATCATCATGTTGAGGTTTAGAAACTCATTCAGCATAATTACCATTATGCCCCTATTATTAGTATACAATTTAATCACCATATTATGTATTGATATGAATTGTAGGGACCAAAGCAATACTTATATTTGCGAATTCACATCGAGGTGAGTCATCCTAACTCACTTGGTATATTATAGAAATACTCTATGTGTAATATATGAATATCATGTATGTCTTGTGTGGACATATTTTATGAGTATTGTATGTGCGTAAGTTTAGATTAACTACTTATATGAAACGCGTGTCCAAATAACTATACCCCATGCTTAATTGATAATTGTTGTTATGATTCATGCTTGTTACATTACATCATACAAACACTCATATGAACATAGTCGAGTCGTGATGTCAAAGTTGACATCTGCATGGTTAGTCGAGGAGAATAACCCAATTACACTGTTACACATGTTTGAGTGGACCACGTAGGTCCGAGTAGTATAGTTAAATCAATGGGAACAACGATAAAGGTTATTAGGCCCTGTTAGATGACAATAGCAAAAGTACCCATTCGAATTAATGGAGTTAATCATGAGTTTGTGGTTTATACGCTATTGGGCCCTATTAGGTGACGAACTATAACTATTCTATTCTCCAAGCATGGTCACGAGGACCCAAGAGTAAATTGATTACTCCCTCCGTCCCATTTTATGTGTCCATATTGGCGAATCCAACTTTTTAAGGGAACAAAAAAATCTATACCTACTTTTCACAATTGCCCTTAATCATTACACTTTCTTTTTTGTTTTGTTTTGGTGCTGATAGCAAGGAAGGGTAGTTTGGGAAACTTTGTAAAATTTGCATACTAATTTTGGAAAGTGGACAACAATTTTGGGACATCCCAAAAAGAAAAGATGGACACATAAAATGGGATAGAGGGAATACAACTTTTTAAACCAAAACTGCTATTAGGCCCTGCTAGGCGATGATAGCGACGTGATCATTCCACTCTAAGCTAACGGCGTTACATTAGTAATGTAACAAGTCACATGAGTCAGTGATGGTGTCTAGGTAAAGTTGAATATATCGATACTGCATTGTGTTGTCACTATCTCACTCATGCTATTATGTTACATACTTATCAAACATTTAGTTCGAGATATTTGTTGTACTTGTATATTATTGGTTGTATTAGGAGTGATCGGTTAGACTAACTCACTAAGCCTCAAAAGCTAACGGCTCTACTGCCCTAGACATATTACGCCTAGGTTATAATGAAGAAGCCCATCCAGGCAACTACGAAGAAGAGTAACCCGATCCTCAATAGGGGGACTATCAGGAAGGTTACCCTGAGAAAGACTATTCAGAAGAGTACACTGATGAAAGGCATGGATATGCCAGTTGAAAAGTAAAATCCAGTCTATTATCATGTTAGGATTTCCTTTATGCTTTAGAACTATCTTTTGTCTGTTGTAATAACTTAAGTGGCGTCGATCGCCCAAACTTATATTTTTGTGGTTTTCATTTAGAACTGTTGTAATAGCCTAGTAGCAAACACTTAAAGTTCCCCCATGAATACCATTAGATGTTTTATAATTCCTTCTTATGTTATAACCATGTTAGAATACTTGCAAGGATAGGTCAGTCTTATGTAACTAGTCATGGCTCACGGATTAGGAAAGGAAAATTTTATTTCCCTCTAATTTTTGCTACTCATGGGCGTGACATCTACAAACACACTACAAATTTTCACATCTTAGTCACATTTCATCACATTCATGCAAGTGTGTGGGTCGGTGTGACCTCCAATACCACTGGGAATGAACTTGATCTTCCATTTCATGTTCCCCTAAGATCAAAACTTCGCTTCTCTTCTGTCTTGAGGATTGAGAAGTCCTCTTTCTGAAAAAAATTGACCTGTATTTCACATGCCATCCTAGTTTACTAATCACATTTACTTTTCCTAATTATGGGGGCTTCGGCCATAGTCCCGTCAATTAAAATCCTTCCAAGCTAAAACTCATGCTACTTTTCTTTAACTCATTAGGTCGTTTATGCATAAACAACTTCAAATTGCTATAGCTTTTGTTCTACAAGTTCGTTTTTCGTAAAATTTAATGTTTTGGAATCATCAAAATGAGATCTAGCAACCGAGATCAACATTGGTCATGAATTACTGGGGAAAAAAATTAAAAGCTAAGCACATATGAAAAAACTGTCTTTTTTTGCATAAATATAACAAAAACATATTCCTTTCATAAAATTGGCATCATAGGTGTAGAGATCTCGAAAAAAAAAATAGGGAATCAAAAAAAAAAATCACCCAAAATGCCCAAGAATTGAGAAAGTTCTCGACGGTAATATAACTAGATAATATTATCTGTCTATAGATAGATAAAATAGATAATATTATTTGTTAGACAAATAAAATCTCAAAATTAGGCTACAACATTTTTTTTTTTGTAAAATTTCCATGCCCATTGCGTAGATCTTAAAAAAAATACTTGAAATGCGAAAAAAAAAAAATAAAAAAAAAAATTTTCATCTCAAGAGGCCAAAAAATAAGAAAATTGTGATTGTTTAACTTAATATTGTCTATCAAAAAAGATAATATCATCTGTTTTGACAAATTAAATAAAAAATGAGGTTCCAAATTACTTTTTTTGCATAATTTTTAACTCCATTGCGTAGATCTCGAAGAAATACATGAAACAAAAAATAATAACATCACTCAAAAAGGTTAAAAAACGAGTGAGTTATGATAATTTAAAGTTGACACATATTATTAATATTATCTGTCAAAACAGATAATATCATCTGTCAAAACAGATAATATCATCTGTTTTGACAGATAAAATCAAAAAGCGAGGTTCCAAATTATTTTCATTTGTGCAATTTTTAACTCCATTACGTAGATTTGGAAGAAATACATGAAATAAAAAATTTGAAAAAAATCACACAAAGAGGCCAAAAAAAAAGTGAGTTATGGTGGTTTAAAGTTGAAAGATAATATTAAAATAAAAAATGAGGTTCCAAATTACTTTCTTTTGTGCAATTTTCAACTTCATTGCGTAGATCTCGAAGAAATACATGAAATAAAAAAAATGCTCAAAAAGGCTAAAAACATTAGTGAGTTATGGTAGTTGAAAGCTGACAGATAAAATTGCCTTAATCATTTGATTATTCCAGGAGGGGCTTTTCACCAAATTCAAAAGTAGCGAGGGGTGTGGACATGCGGCCTCGGGGGTCCACTCCATTTTGTTCCAAAAGAATTGGTTTTGAAATTTCTTGAAAAGTCTGAAAACTAATATAGAGTCGCCACTTGGTCTTTATGGAACCAAGAAACCCAATTCGACTCACCCAAACAGATAAATGGCACCAGCTTTTCATAACCAAAGAACTTGACTTGGGGTTTTGATACGAGAGAGGAAGGAGCCTTCGCAAAGACTAAAACACCCTCAACTTGCCCCATCTTTCGACAGGCCTCAAATATTAGTATCCAAATAATTATCTTATACTATGTTTGGTTCTACAATTAATACTATGATAAGTATATTACATCACAAAAGAAACTTGAAATGAAAGATCAAAAGATAAGATATTATTCATAAGATCTAAGCCAAATATCACACAATCCAAAGTGAAAGATCACACACAACAAACCTAAGAATAATGTCTAATTACATATCAAATAATCAAGTTTACCTAGTCTAAGAGGGGGACATGAGTTGTTCTTGAAACAAATAATCAAAGAAAATATGCTTAGCAACCTAGGATATATGAATGTTGATTCTTGAGAAAAGAAGACCTCTCAATCCCCGGGATAGATGGGAAAGGCAGATTTGATCGAGGGAAAGCATGAACGTGTGATCAACTTCATTCCTTATAATCTTCTTAGCTTAGGAGTCACAAAAACTCCAAATCTTGCACGGATGCAATGTATGTTCCTAGAGTGTGTAAAGTATAGTGTGCTTGTTCATGGATTTTCTAAAGTGACTAGGAAGTATAGAATATGAATGAATGTGTGAAGAATGTTATTGTAGGATATGTACAAAAGTAGTATGAACAACTTCCTATGACATGAACAAATTTAGAATGCATGTGAATATCTAATCAAGAAGTAGAAATCAAAATTCGTATGCTATGAATAGTGGATAGATTGTTTGAGTCATCTTGTAAAAATAGAAAAGTGATGTTTGGAGCATGTTAAATTCTTGAAATCTTATGAAGATCATTCCTGATGTGTTTAGAACACATAGGAAAAAGACAAATCAAGATTGAAGTTATAGATTAAGAGAAATAATATAAACAAGAGAGGTTACTTAGAAACATAATCTGTACTGTCGTAAAAAATGTATAAAAATCTTTGATAATGAAAACAAAACATTTGGAGGCTCATAATACACAAAACGTTCCCTAACACATTGACGTTTGAGGGAAAAATAAGTTGAGAGCACTCTATTTAGAAAAGTTTTCTAGAAAATAAGTTGGAATTCAACTAAGCTGATGTGATAGAAGAATAGAATGTTTTAGAAGAATGTTTGGGTCAAAATGGAACACTTCCAAATGTTTTAAAATTTAACCAAAAATCGTGGACATTCTCTAATGAGTTAGAAAGATATCATGATCATCCACTGAGTATTGGACTCAGAATAGCATTTCCAAGTTGAAGAACTCACTGTTTTGAAGGTTTTTGATTAAACAAGCATTTGTTTCTTGAAATCAAAATGTGGGGGTTTTTAGAATCGGGGTTTGAAAGTATATTACCAACACTAAATGGAGATTATAACCACTTGGAATATCAATTTCAAGCTCATTTCTAGAACTTCCAAAGTTATTTGCAAAAAAATATGGTTTGTTTAGGAAATAACTTCAAGAATGCATGGGAATGTATTGAAGTTAAAATCATCATCTATCAAACATGATTTTGAGTTCAAGAGCTACTATCCATAAGGATTCACCTCCTCAAGCACCATGGACATGTAAATAATCAAAGAAATCAAAAGAAGAAATGAGGTTGAGGGAGAGATGATGCAAATGACAAAGAAATCAAAATAGAAATGAGATGAGGGATAGATTATGCAAATAAAAATGAACCAAAACAGAAATGGGGGTTGAGAAGTGGTTATATTAGAATGAAAAGAAATCAAAATATAAATTGGGTTGAGAAGGGGAAAAAATGCAAGTATGATAAAAAAAAGTAAAAATAGAAATTGGATTAGGAAAGAAGATCAAGTATATTGTAAAAATATTGTGGGTCATTAATGCACCCACATACATTGGACCGGGTCCAATGGCTTTGTTTCGGCACCAAGCAATCCTAATTGGGTTAGGCTTCGGAGTCCTAGGGCAACTAGATTATGTGCCTATATATATGTATATTGCAGATACCTATAGGGGTTACACACAATATGTCATGCCTCGGAACCACATATATGATTCTAGGACACGTGGCATGCCACCAAGGCTCCCATTATACATCTAAAGATACATATTAAACTTAAAATCAGAGTTATAGAAAGTCTTTCCCATTTTAAACACTTTTAAAACAAACCACTTTGAAATAGAGTAATCTAGTAGTCTGATCGGGGACCCGGTCGATTGGATTTGCAATTTGCAAAGAGTACCATTCTGGGAACCCATGGTCCGGTCCACTGAGATCTTAGAAGCCCGGTTGACTAAACCCGGAGTTCGGTCAACTAGACAACGCTAATACAGAATGTCACATTCTAGAACACTTTCCAGTCGACTGAACAAGGACTCCGTCGACTGGATTAGGGCTGCAAAACCCAATTCTCCAGCAACCTCCACCTTAACCAAAACCAAACCAAACACGCCCAACACTTGGTAAAATGCGACCAAGATAAACACAACTAACATGATACAAATCATAAACCACCTAAATTAACTTACTACCAAACTATTACATGAATCAAGTGATTGAATTTACATAATTCGTTAACCAACAAACATTATCTTGAAGTTCACAAACTAGCTTTACACAAACCAACAAGCTAAACTATTAACATGATTTCCTCAAGTATAAACCAAATCTAGCCATATTATAAGTTTTAAACAAAATACAAGTTTACCATCTACACAAGATATTATCTATACTAACTGAGCCAAATTCGCAACACCCGCATTGCCTCACTTCTTTGAGCCTTCTCCTTTATCACCTACAATGGTTATTCAATAACCACTATACTATATCAGCTATATGCTAGTGAATGCCAACAATTATAAACATGAATATCCATTCTCATCTTTTTACACATAACTATGGTCTCTGGGAATGCAAGTACCGGCCACCATTTCACGTTAGCCTGCAACTACTCCATTAGTCCTCGCTACTAACCAAGATCCACTATAATACACTGAATTTCTGGAGAATATAAATAAATAAAACTTCGTTCTATAAACTTTTCTTTCTTTTTGGTGAATTTTGGTTAACAATCAATTGCCTTAATTCCCAATCAATTGCCAATTTTCATACTAATCGATTGCCATTTTTTTCCAAACGATTGCCATTATATCGACTAAAAGTAATGATGTGGCAACATCCCAATCGATTGCCATCCTTTTCAATCGATTGCCTTCAAATATCTATTACCAATCGATTGGCATAAGCTGAGACAAGTTTTCTTCTTTTCTTTAGCTTTGAACATGTGGCACTCTCTTAACTCTATATATATCATCATTTATGGCCTTGAGCCAGTTTTGGCAGCTTAGAGAGAGATACACATATCTTGTGAAAGATATATATATCCATATATCTATATCTATATACACCCACATACACACACACTGCCTTGGCAGCTGGGAGAAGAAGAATATAAGAAGGAAAGCAAAAGAAGGAAGAAAGTACAGACAGAGAAGAGAGAAAGAGAAGGAGGAAAGAGAGAGCTTGGAGGATTTAAGCTCACACACACCCAAACACACCCTTGGTGAGTTCCTAACTCACTTGGTTCCTTGATTGGATGTATATACAAGTTGTTATGAAGCTTAGAGGTGTAATACGCATGTGGTGTACATTTATGTAAGCTATTTTTACAATCTGCTGGTGAAGACAAAGTGCCAATCGATTGGCATAATTACCAATCGATTGCCATCAGTCTGGACCTAATCGATTGCCATGAGTAGCAATCAATTGACATTATTTAATTCCCAATCAATTGCCATGAGTAGCAATCAATTGACATTATTTTTATCCCAATCGATTGGACCTAATACCAATCGATTAGTATGGGCAGAACATGGATTTCTTTTCCCATTTATTATATTAAGGGTTTGGTTATTCATTTCTCGATTTGGACATCCGTTATGCAATTTTGGGTTAGACAGGGATAATGTGACATCAAAGTTAAGTATACTTATACAAAATGGATAAAAGTAATAGCGTGGGTAACCCGTTAAGTTTTGTATGAGTTTGATATCCATTTTCTTTTAATCTGAGTAGTCAGGCCACATTGGGAATTATCATGTATCGATATTAGAACGTAACTCAGGTAGGTTTGATAAGTTCTTGAATGGTACGTGGGATGACACCTGGTCATGATATACGTTCATATGCGGTGGATAGTTTATATCCTTAACGAGCAGTGAGCGTGACCATTTAGTCCTAAGGTATCCTAATGATCTATGATATATGCTTAACGAGCAGTGGATGGTTTATATCCTTAACGAGCGGTGGATGGGTGATCACTAGTATACAACGACAAGTCGTGGTAATAGATTTGATGTGTTGTTATTCAAAGCGTTATATCCCTGACATGCGGTGAATGGTTTATATCCTTAACGAGCGGGGGATGGACTAACGTGGTGTCTATGAATGCGGTGGATGGTTTATATCCTTAACGAGTGCAAAGCGGAGGTATTTGTAAAATACAACCGCGCTAAAAGGAAGAATTGTATTAGTTTTTATCATAACTTCCCGTTTTATCTGCAATTTGCATTACAAGGCTAATTTTTATACAATATGATTAATCTATGATAAGTTGTATTGTTTTAGCTGTTGTTGTGCAGATCACTGCTGTGTGGACTAAACAGATGAACATCAGGATAAATGGAATGCTGGAATGAAAACAAGAAAAGTCAAAGCTGAAATTTGATGTTCGATCGATCTAACATAGTTTGATCGATCGAGCGTTCGATCGCTTGAAGAGTGTTAAAGCGCTTGAGGCTTACGGGTTCGATCGATCGAGAGAAGTTCGATCGATCGAACGGGGTATTTCCAGTAACATTCGTGTGCGCAGCAGATGCGGGTTTTTAACCCTAGTTCTTTGGTTTTCTTATATATATGTGTATTGTATACGTCCAGGGGGACGCCCACTTTACATTTTTACAGTTTTAGAGAGAGAGATAGAGAGTTTGCTTGTGTTTTGTAGGTTTTCATTGAGTTTTTGCATTGTGAACCGGATTTCACTAAGTTAATACTAGTACTCTTCGTTCCAGGTTATTTATATATTGCTCATTTACATTCTGCACTTTGTAGTCGTAGTTTAATCGTTCATCTCGTGGTATTGTATGCTAGATATTCTCGAATCCATAGTTTTTATAGTTTTCATGAAAAACTCGCAACCAAACAAGGTTTTAATGTTTTCTTACGTTAAATATCAATCTGTGACACTCCAGACGATGTCTGAGTAGTCCCAGGTTGGGAGAACACGATGAAACAGTGATCTCCAGCTTCTGCCATGCAGCAGAATAATCGCTGTGTTCGATCGATCGAAGTTAGTTCGATCGATCGAACCAGGGACAGTCAATCGATTGAAGTTAGTTCGATCGATCGAACCAGGGACAGTCAAGCGATCGAAGTCAGTTCGATCGATTGAGGGATGAAGGTCTTCGATCGATCGAAAGCGCGTCGATCGATCGAACTCCCTGATTCTTGAGGATGTTCCCTGCAGTATTCCAGGACCTCTTGTTTTAAGATTTGTTATCATTCTGTCCCAAAAATGCTCAGTTTGTCAAAACAGCTTTTAAAACTAAGGCCCTAAGGCATTTTCTTTCAATACATTTTGCAAACCATCTTCAATGCGAACACCATTGAGGATGCGAGTCTTAACTATTGGATTAAACCGCTTTTACGTATTTTAATTTAATTGTTATGATATGGTCCCGGTCATGAAAGGGCCATGGATTCTCCATCTTTAGAGGAATACGGAAAACTGTGGGTTATGTACTCCGTTGTGCTTCAAGACAAATGCATGGTAGATGGTTAGATTACTGCGGATTCGTGTAATCCCAACACTTTCTTCTTAAAGTTAAACATCCTAATTTAGAGTACTGTTTTAATTAGCTAGTTAGATCGTTAATTTAATCTTAATTATTTTCATTAGTAATCTTAGCTGTGGAACTTTGTGTTCTGCACCATCGTTCAATCTTATTCATTTTATCTTGTTTTCTTTGAGGATAGTCTAATTCAATAGGTCAACACCTTCCCTGTGGGATCGACCTGGTCTTACCAGTTACTACTTGCACGTCTACCTACACTTGGGTATTGCACAAGAGCGCACAAGATTTTTCACGTGTCAAGTTTTTGGCTCCGTTGCCGGGGAAGGCGACGATCAATTCCTTAGATTACCTCAGTCTCTCTTCATCTCTTTCTGTTTTTACTTTCTCTTCTTTTCAGTTCTTTTGGTAAACACTCACCCTAGGGACTCTCCCAGTTCATGTCCAAGAATTCTATTGAAGGAATTTTTGGAAATCCATTCTACCGCTCTGACTCTGATAGTTCCATCAACCCGATAGCCACTCCAACTGCATCAATGGATGATCATCAGAGTGAAAATGGTGACAATGTTGTGGTACCAATTGATGAGGCACTCCGTCCTCTTTGCGATCTCATGCAACCAGAACATGCACCTACGCCCTCTTGCGTTCAAATCCCACCGCATAATGGCGAATTTCAGTTTCGCAATGGGATGATTCAACTGCTTCCCACTTTTCATGGGATGGAAAGTGAGAAGGCGTATTTACATGTCACTGACTTCGAGGATGTTTGCAAAACATTCTCGCAAAATTGTCCTAGGGAGGTGACGCATCTAATGCTATTTCCCTTCACTTTGAAAGATAAAGCGAAGGCGTGGCTCCACTCCCTAAAACCTAATTCAATTTTCACCTGGTATGCGATGAGCACCGCGTTTCTAAAGAAATTCTATCCTACTCGCATGACCACAGACCTTCAGCGTCAAATCAATTCCTATAAACAAAAGAGCAATGAAACCTTCACACAAGCGTGGGAGCGTTTCAAAGATTTGCTTCTCTCATGCCCACACCATGGGTTTGAGAAATGGCGAACTATCAGCTTCTTTTATCAAGGATTGAATGGTGAAACAAAGAAGTTGGTGGAAACGATGAGCTCTGGACCATTTCTGCGTAAAAACACCGAAGAGGCCGAAGCTCATTTCGAATGGTTAGCTGAATACGCTCATGAATGGTCAAATTCTGACAATGTCTCACGCTCACAGATATCCTGTGTAGAAGAGAAAAGCCTATACTAGCTAACCAGTGAAGATCACCTTATGACTAAGTATGCAGAGCTAGCAAAGAAGGTAGAGGAGTTAAGCATGAAAGGAGAGAGCTCTAGGCAAGTCATGCCTGAAGAACCATGTGGCACATGCAACATGTTGGGACATACAACTCAATATTGTCCTAATGTGCCATATTTTCAAGAGCAAGCCCCTATAGAGATGAATGCCATGCAAGGTTTTTGAGGGGCGGGGAATTCCAACAATAACTTTCAAAGTAACAATAGATGGAATCACCCCGGTTTTGATTGGAGAAATAATGTTGGGGCCCAAAATCAATATCAACAGCAGCCCTACAACAATAATCAATATCAAGGGCAAAACAATAGGCTGTCCCAGCAATACAATCAAAATAGAACCAATAATTATAACCAAGCTCAACCCTCCAATGCACCATAGACCAATACCTATGTGCCACCGCACAAGAAGGTACAAGAAGAAGAGCCACTTGCTAATGCCAATCTAACGCAGCAACTCATACAGATGATGAGTAGAATGTCTGCCACGTTAGAGAGGATAGATGCACGGCAAGAAGGCTCAGGAGGAACATTCCCTGCCCAACCACTTCCGAACCCCAAGGGACATAACAATGGTCCTAACAATCAAGAACATGCTAAAGCTGTGACTACATTGAGAAGTGGAAAAATCATAGAGAAAAGCATGCCTCTGTCCACTCCCGAAGTGTACAAAGAGGAGGAAGTGGTGGATGAAGAAGTTGAGCTACCATCTACTCAAGAGGAGGAGCCGTCTACTAATGACGAGGCAATAAAGGCAAACATTGAAGCTCCTAGAGTAGAGGAAGAAGTTGAGCGAAAGCCTGGAAAGGAGTCTGTTAAGGAGGAACAACCAAAATGCCCCTTTCCTGCACCTTATCCTCAACGGTTGAAGAAACCCAAGAATGAGACAAAGAATCAGGAGTTTCTGGAATTGTTTAAGCAAGTAAAAATTAACCTTCCACTCCTAGATGCTATCAAGCAAGTGCCGACCTATGCTAAGTATCTCAAAGATCTATGCACGGTCAAGAGGAGGCAAAGCATGAAGAAACATGCGTATGTCGCGTGCCAAGCCAGTGCGATCATTCAAAATGAGTTGCCCCCAAAACTCAAAGATCCCGGTACACCTACTGTCTCATGTAGAATTGGGAATCAAAGGATAGATAACGCACTCCTCGATCTAGGAGCAAGCGTGAACCTGCTGCCTTATTCAGTCTATAAACAGCTAGGGTTAGGTGAACTCAAACCCACTCGAGTTGCTTTGCAATTGGCAGACAGATCTGTGAAGTACCCTAGAGGGGTGTTGGAGGACGTCCTTGTCCAAATAGACTCTTTTGTCTTTCCGGTTGATTTCGTGATATTGGACACATAACCTGTGTCTAATCCTGGTGCACATATCCCGGTTATTTTTGGACGTCCATTCCTCAACACCATTGATGCCACAATCAAGATTAGAAGTGGTATCATGACTATCGTATTCGGGAACATGACATTGAATGTCAAGATCTTTTCTAATCCCCGACCTGAAGAATACGATGATGAGGAAGAAATCCATTACATAGACACGGTCATTGAAGATGAAGTTGACTTGGTCGACTACAAAGATCCTTTGGAAGTTGTGATGACGCAATTTGGCGATATCTATCAACCTGCAGAGTCCACCCCATTGGATGCTGACCTGAACCAGACGTGTCTTATGATGGATACAATAGAGGAGGATAGAGTCGATTGCATGTGGGTAATGCCATATGAACAATTGCCTCCTAAAACCAAGTTGGTAATGCCCTCTAGTTTCCAGTTTCCGGAGTTAGAATTGAAGGAGCTTCCCAAAGAGCTAAAATATGCATTCCTAGGGACTGGAAAAACTTATCCTGTGATCATTTCATCTGCTTTAACTCATGAACAGGAAAGTAAGCTATTGGAAATGCTGACCAAGCATACGGATGCTATGGGATGGACAATTGCTGACCTCAAAGGCATAAGCCCATCCATATGTACGCATAAGATATATCTGGAGGAAGACGCTAAACCCTCAAGGCAAATGCAAAGGCGTCTGAATCCCAACATGCAAGAAGTAGTTAAAAAGGAAGTGCTCAAGCTACTTGATGTTGGGATGATATATCCGATATCTGATAGTCCTTGGGTTAGTCCTACCCAAGTAGTACCAAAGAAAGCTGGCATAACGGTCATCCCAAACAAAGATGGTGAATTGGTACCAACACGTATCCCCACTGGATGAAGGATGTGTATTGACTATAGGAAGTTAAATACTGTGACCCGAAAGGACCATTTTCCTTTGCCATTCATGGATCAAATGCTAGAACGTGTGGCGGGTCACAAGTATTACTGCTTCTTGGATGGATACAGTGGATATAATCAAATTGAAATTGCTCCTGGAGATCAGGAGAAAACCACCTTCACTTGTCCATTCGGTACTTTTGCCTACCGACGAATGCCGTTTGGCTTATGTAATGCACCGGCTACATTTCAGCGGTGCATGCTAAGCATATTCAGTGACATGGTCGAAAACATCCTTGAAGTATTCATGGATGATTTTTCAGTATTTGGCCATAGCTTTGAAGATTGCCTCAGCAATCTCGAGCAAGTTTTAATGCGGTGTGAGGACAAACACCTAGTTTTGAATTGGGAGAAGTGTCACTTTATGGTGACCAAGGGAATAGTCCTCGGCAACATAATATCCGATGAAGGAATCCAAGTGGATAAGGCAAAGATCGACATAATCTCAAATCTACCTGTTCCCCGTACAGTAAGGGACATCCGTTCATTCTTGGGGCATGCAGGTTTTTATCGTCGATTTATCCAGAACTTCAGTGCAATCTCTCGACCCCTTTGTCAACTTCTTGTCAAAGACGCACCCTTCGAGTGGTCAGAGAGTTGCCAAAAGTCCTTTGAGGATCTAAAAGAGCTCCTCACCTCCGCACCTATAATACAGGCACCCGACTGGAGTTTGCCTTTTGAATTAATGTGCGATGCTAGTGATTACGCCATTGGCGCGGTCCTAGGCCAGAGAAAGGACAATAAGCCATATGTGATATACTATGCCAGCCGAACTTTAAATGAAGCTCAAATGAATTACACTACTACTGAAAAGGAGCTGCTAGCAGTAGTATTCGCCCTGGATAAGTTTAGGTCTTATTTGATAGGGTCACCAATCGTCTGTTTTACAGATCATTCGGCCCTCAAGTTTCTTTTATCAAAGAAAGACGCTAAACAACGGCTTATTCGCTAGATACTCTTACTCCAAGAGTTTGATTTAACAATCAAAGATAAGAAAGGAGTAGAGAATGTGGTTGCGGATCATTTGTCCCGGTTGACTTTTATCGACAATACTGAATCCCAATCCATTAAGGATGAGTTCCCAGACGAACAGCTACTGGCAGTAAGTAGTCTGCCTTGGTATGCTGATATTGTAAACTACCTCGTCACGGGTGAAACACCAACTCATTGGTCGAACCAAGATAGGAAACGGTTCCTCTCGTTCGCGCGCCATTTCTTCTTTGATGACCCATACCTTTTCAAGTACTGTGCTGATCAGGTTATCCGGCGCTGCGTCCCCAATGAGGATATAACCATAATATTAGCGTCATGCCATTCTGAGGCATGCGGTGGCCACTTCGCGTCACAGAAGACCGCACAAAAAGTCCTACAAAGCGGTTTTTACTGGCCTACAGTCTTCAAAGATGCTTATTCCTTTTGCAAGACATGCCAACGCTGTCAAAAGCTTGGAACGATTTCTAAAAGGAATTCTATGCCTTTAACCCCTATCATCACAATTGAGATATTTGATTGTTGGGGCATAGATTTTATGGGTCCATTTCCCAAGTCTAATAACTGTGAATACATACTCCTTGCTGTAGAGTATGTATCGAAATGGGTAAAAGCGATACCAACAAGATGAAATGACCACAGAACGGTCATGTCATTTCTAAGAGAACATATCTTGTCTCGTTTTGGTACTCCGAAAGCTTTACTAAGTGACCAAGGCAAGCATTTCTGCAATAGGCCCTTGGAGTCACTTCTCAAGAAATACGGAGTCCATCATAAAATCGCTCTTGCCTATCATCCACAGTCTAATGGGCAAGCAGAATTGGCTAACCGAGAAATCAAGCACATTCTCGAAAAGACGGTTAGCTCTAATCGAAAGGACTGGGCATACAAATTGACTGACGCGTTATGGGCATACCGTACTGCTTATAAGACGAATCTTGGTATGTCCCCGTATAGATTGGTTTATGGGAAAGCTTGCCACCTCCCTGTTGAAATTGAACATAAAGCTTACTGGGCAACACGCTCATTGAACTTTGATATTCAAGAGGGAGGTCAGCTACGCAAGCTTCAGCTTGCAGAGCTAGAGGAAATACGACGAGATGCGTATGACTCTGCAAAGTTGCATAAGGAAAAGTTGAAGGCTCGCCATGATCGTACGATTTGTCGTAAATCATTTGAGCCGGGGCAGAAAGTTTTGCTGTATGACTCTCGCCTCCACCTTTTCCCAGGAAAGCTCCATTCCCGTTGGACAGGCCCGTTCATCGTAAAAACTGTTTTTCCACATGGGGCGGTTGAGATTGTCAATCCAAAGAACGATGATTGTTTCAAGGTCAATGGCCAAAGATTGAAACCGTTCTTGGAGAACTTCCACACTGAAGTTGAGCACATCCAGCTGGATGAGCCCAGCTATTCTCATACTTAAAAATCCAAAGTGGAGTTCCAAATTGTCGTTGTAATTCTTTTCTTTCCTTGCATTTTAGTTTCTCTCTTTTGTTTCTTTTTGGTTTTCGTTTTTTATTTCGTGTTTGTGATCTAGTTCTAATCCATTATACTTTAAACCACTCTGTTGTAGGTGCATAGATGCGAGGGGATGATGTTCATTCTGTCGGTTCTTGGGCTGATTCAGAATGTCGTTGTGGCACCTGGACTGAGGGTGAACTCACACCATGCCCCTTGCTTCATCAAGATCCTGAAGCTCATTTTCTCATTGATGCTGCTCAAGGGTACATTCCATATCCACCAGCCCTCCTGGACATCAATCCATACAAAAATATGGGATTTCAAGATGACGATGATGTGGAGGAGGAAGAAAATGAAGGAAAAAGTGGTTTAAAGTTAGAGTTTAAACGCGCAGCGGAAATAGGTTAAGTTATAAAACTTTTGGTATTCCAGGATCTACTACTCGTCAATTCCATAGATGCGTACAAGGGGGTGCAAGAATTATACCTTAGTGTCTTGAACCCAATTCTGAAACTTTAACTTCCAGCAACCTCCACTAGATGATCTTCACCCTTATGACTCCTGCGGATGCCTGCCGGAAAGACTAGGGTTGGTGGGAACCCTAATAGAGAGGATAGGAAGGTTTTGGGAAGACTATGATAGTTTCTGCAGCTTCTGCGTATAAAAGCGACGATCACTTACTACCAGAATGCAGCTGCCCTATTTATAGATTTCCAGAACTGACCTAGACTTCGATCGATCGAAGTGACTTCGATCGATCGAACCTTCGATCGATCGAACCATTCTCGATCGATCGAACCTGATGACTTCAATCGATCGAACATACTTTGATCGATCGAACCTGTCTTAACAGCTTCCTCAAGTGTCTTTCCAAGCATCCTAGCGGAGCTAAGAGTGGGACCTCCTAGGCTCTTTATTGTTGGCTCAGACCAGTTTGTTAATTACCATGACCAAACTCTTTGATCAGTAAACTAACTAACTGGTCAGTTAACGTTTATTCCACTATAAAACGATAACTGAACTCCAACGCAAAAGAACATATCCGAAGCGATAACTAGACTTGTATGGTGTACTAATGTCCCTCTACCGTCAGCATTCGTAATCATATTCAGGTAGTCGGATAACTGTTACTGTCAACCTGAATCATGATTACTTCTTGTATTCCTTGAGTCCCATTCACTACTCATGATTACCAAACATGTTGATAACTCTTATCAACAAGACTGCAGTACTCAGTAATCAACTTGGTGACATTCTCAAGGGAATGCTTACTCTAAATCAGAGGGTAGATTCTATCTTGACAATATATGTTCACAACCCTATGGACATGACATACCCAAGATACCCAGGTGTTGATCTTCTATAGACCTCACTGATTGGTAAGTCAAAGCAGCCATATCCATAGTCTGTGTTCATAATCATCTCAAGATTGAGAAAACGTACCTTATACAAGTTATGAGTTCCTATTGACTGTTGACAGCCTTAAGCGTCAATAGGAAAGCTCAGGTCCATCAATGCACTATAAGCACTAGCATATCAACTAAGAGCTACACTCTAGTGATTGAGATTAATCACTCCATCCAATGGTAGTTAATTATGCTACAGTGTAGACCTGATGAGGTATCCAGTCTCATCATCCACTGTGACATACTCTAAGTATCAAAGAATAGTAATTCGTATCTCACTTGTGTGTATCTCATACACACACGAATTGCTTACTATGATACTTAAGGACAAAACAATCATCTCATGAAAGAAACATACACAATGAAATGTAAAGCTGATATCCATATATTATAATGCTAATGTCTCATACATAAAGTAATGGTTTGAGGGCACAAACCCAACAAACTCCCACTTGCACTCACAACCATTCAGAACTACATCTAAGACCTAGACTATCTAGATGACGATCAAAGACCTTCTGTGGTAAGGCCTTTGTAAACGGATCAGCAAGATTGTCAGCGGTGGCAATCTTGGTGACAGTCACATCTCCACGTTGAACTATATCTCGGATTAGGTGATATTTCCGCTCTACGTGCTTTCCCTTCCCGTGGTTCCTTGGCTCCTTGGACTGAGCCACTGCCCCACTATTATCGCAGTATAGCGTAATAGGTGACAGCGACGCTGGTACCACCTCGAGTTCCATAAGGAACTTCTTGAGCCAAACAGCTTCCTTTGCGGCTTCACAAGCAGCCACATACTCAGCTTCTGTAGTTGAGTCTGCAATGCATTTCTGCTTAATGCTCCTCCAACTAACAGCACCACCTCCCAAGGTAAAGAGATGTCCGGATGTCGACTTTCTCGAATCTTTATCTGACATAAAGTCCGAGTCAGTGTATCCTACTGGAATTAACTCACTACCGCCGTACATAAGCATGTAATCTTTAGTTCTTCTCAAGTACTTAAGAATGTGCTTAATGGCTGTCCAGTGCTCTGGACCAGGATTCGATTGATACCTGCTAACCATGCCAACGGCAAAGCAGATTTCTGGTCTAGTGCATAACATCGCATACATGAGACTTCCCACTGCCGAGGCATAGGGAATTCCTGCCATACGATTCCTCTCCTCTTGTGTCTTTGGACACTGGTCCTTGGAGAACGCTAAACCATGCCTGAAAGGTAACAAACCTTTCTTCGAATTATCCATTGAAAACCTAGTTAGCACTTTCTCGATATAACCAGCTTGAGATAATCCCATTATCTTTCGCTTGCGATCCCGAAAGAGCTTTATCCCAAGAATATAGCTCGCCTCTCCTAGATCCTTCATATCGAAAGTACTAGCTAGCCAAACCTTGACCGTTGACAGCGCCGCTACATCATTCCCAATGAGTAGAATGTCGTCAACGTAAAGCACAAGAAAAGCCACTACTTTCCCTTCACATTTCTTGTATACACAAGGCTCATCCAGATTCTGTATGAAACCAAACGACTTGACCGCTTGGTCAAATCGGATGTTCCAACTTCTGGATGCCTGCTTAAGCCCATAAATGGACTTTTGCAACTTGCATACCAAGTTACCTTCCCGACCAGCTATGAACCCTTCTGGTTGTTGCATATAGATGTCCTCCTCAAGATTGCCATTCAAGAATGCAGTCTTGACGTCCATCTGCCAGATTTCATAATCTAGGCATGCAGCAATGGATAAGAGTATTCTGATGGACTTGAGCATGGCTACCGGCGAGAAGGTTTCCTCATAGTCAATGCCCTCCCTCTGAGTATAGCCTTTCGCCACAAGCCTTGCCTTAAAGGTCTCAACCTTTCCATCAGATCCTCTTTTCCTCTTATAGACCCACTTGCAGCCAATGGGTTTAATATTGGCTGGAAGTTCTACAAGATCCCAGAACTGATTGGAATCCATAGATTCCAATTCAGCCTTCATAGCTTTAATCCAATGAGCTGAATCAACATCAGCCATTGCCTCTTCGTAAGTGGTAGGATCAGATTCAGATTCTATGGAGACAGCTTCAAAAACTTCTCCTAAGAACATGTATCTATCAGGCTGGCTGATAATCCTCCCACTACGACGAGGTACCGGTGCGGAAATGGGTGAAGAAGTGGTATTTTCTTGATTTTCATCGTTATCAACTGCGGGTTGGACTGAGGGCTCTCCTTCTATCTCTCTAAGATCTATCCTTCCCTTAGGTTTATGGTTCATGATATAATCATCCTCCAAGAAAACAGCATTTGTACTAACAAACACTTTCTGTTCTCTTGGATCATAAAAATACCATCCATAAGTAGCCTTTGGATACCCTACAAAGTAACATACTTCCGATCTAGAATCCAACTTGCTCATCTTTCCTTTGAGCACATGTGCCGGACACCCCCATATCCGGAGATGTTGCAAAGAAGGCTTGCGCCCAATCCACATCTCTCGTGGTGTCCTGGGAACAGATTTGCTTGGTACTAGATTTAGTATGTATGCAGCGGTTTCCAAAGCATAACCCCAAAGGAATAATGGCAACTCTGAATAACTCATCATCGACCTAGTCATGTCTAAAAGAGTCCGATTCCTTCTCTCCGCTACACCGTTCTGCTGAGGCGTACCAGGTGCAGTCAATTGTGACAGAATCCCATTCTGTACGAGGTGATCAATAAACTCATTAGAGAGGTACTCGCCACCTCGATCAGATCGAATGGCCTTGATATGTGTGCCCAATCGCCTAAGACCCCTTCTTTGACTAGTCTGCCAATCCTATTCAGATTGATATGGCCAATCCTCATATGCCAAAGCCTTGTTGGATTAGTGGAAGGTTCCTTTCTTTTAGATGGTAAAGTTACCACTGAGTTATTAAGTTCCAAACAAGAATCTTTTGAAATATTGGGAGTAATCACATACAAACCATTTGATTTAACACCAGAACATATAAAAGAACTACTTCTTTTAATGACAACTTCAGTTCCAAAATGAAAGGATTTACCATTATTCGTTAAATTAGAAACTGAAATTAAATTACGTCTCATTAAAGGGACGTAAAGTACATCTGATAAAATCAAAACTTTATTGTCTGAAAATTCTAAAACTACGACTCCTATAGCAACCGCAGATACGGTTACGCTAGAACCTAGAGTAAGCATGATCTCCCCATCACTGCATTTCCTGGTTGATCTGAACCCCTGCAATGAATTACAGATATGGTTAGTCGCAGCAGAATCAATGCACCAAGTGTTTGAAGTATCCGTAATAAAACTTACTTCAATCACATGTGATTCAATCATACCTTGAACTCTTGTAGCTAAGAATTCTGGACAGTTCCTCTTCCAGTGGCCCTTCTCACCGCATTGGAAACACTTTCCTTTGCCTTGGCCACCCACCTTCCCTTTGCCCTTATCTTTTCCCTTAGATTTTGCAATCTTAGGGACTGGTCCAACACTTGAACCACCAGTGCCAGCCTTCTTCTTTCCTTTCTTACCTTTCGGTGTAGATCGGGAAGAAGAAGCGCTTTTCTCAACGTTTAAAACGCTGCCCCCAGGTTTGATCACCCCTTCTGCTGCCAGTAAAGAACTCATTAATTCGCTCATTGAAAAATTCTGATATCCATATTTATTTTGTTTGTTTGATTTTCAGTAATCCTTAAAACTCTTATTTAAAACAAAGTCGCCGGAATATCGAAACGAAAGAATAAAGCCTTCGTGTGGTGGTCAATGTTCGATCTTTCGATTTATCATGACTTATCCGCTATACAACTCTTGCAAAATAGCCATGACTCCCGAACCTATTTGATCTCTAAGTTTTTGAATAATGCCCCGTGTGGGATCCCTTATCCATAGCTTAGCTAGTGTGTACCATTAACTAGGATCCAATCACAACCGTCTCAAGTAGCGCCTCCGTGTGGTGGTCACCCTCTAACACGTCTGATTGATCCTATCCATAGGAAGTTCACATCTAGTAACCAATGAGCAGTGTACCCTCCGTATGGAATGATCACCCCTGGCGAGGTGACACAGAATACACTACTCATCTTACAATGAACCGTTAATGGAAGATCGTGGGTGTTATTTGATAAGACCCTCTCCCACTAGATTTAGTAAATTAAGGATTTTGCTTTTGAAAAAATGTTTTCACACACTACCCATAAACATCCAATGTTTACTAATGTGTTGAAAACGGTTTTTTGAATTTTATTTTAGAAAACTTGTTTTAAGTGCATGCAACAATGTATTATACGCCAATCACAAAACAAGCACATAAAACAAAAAACTAAAATGAAATATAGGCATTCAAACAATGCCTCTATCTCTCATGGCTCTATTTCCATAGATCCACCTTCTTGGTTTGGTCGCCTCCGGCTCCATCTTTATGGACAACGGCTCCTTGCTCCATCTTCATGGAATTTCTAATTCTATTACATTGGACCTATGCTTCTTTTGAAGCTTACAATTTATCTAGAAAAAGGAAATAGCAAAAAAGGAAATAAAAGGCTAGGGAAACCGGTGCGACTTTCCTTTTCGTTGGATTGAAACCGCAGTGCCCTTTACATACGCCTTAAAACCAAACCATTAATAAACTACAACATGCACCAATCTCAAACAATTTAAATATAAATATTTAAACGACTTGGTGCCATGGGAGATAGCGACTAATTTTGCTGCAAAAGGGTTAGTCGTACACGCATCCACACATACATAACAAATATATGTAACTATTGGAACACTTAATTGATTCACACAGTATATAAACACTTTACATACTGAATTAGAACTTAAAACAACATCTTACTTCTCTGTCACAGTTCGATCGATCGAAGACCGTTCGATCGCTCGAACCTTCGATCGATTGAACACTGTTCAATCGCTTGAACATTCTATTTCACAGAATGATTTAAAAATTTTACAGAAATAATTTAAGATTAAAGTATAATTTAAAAAACCTTTACAACTGTGAACAGAACACCTGGACAGAGAATCTGTCTCGATCGATCTAACACTATTCGATCGATCGAACACCAGAAGGCTTCGATCGATCAAAACTAGTTCGATCGATTGAGAACAGAATGTTCGATCGATCGAAAAAAGCTCGATCGATCGAACCCACCTTGCATCCTATGCAATCACAGTTTTGTATTCTGCTACGATAACACTGCAGAAACAGATCTGTGACGATGCAGTTTCGAAAACAGTTCTAAAATCAACATGCAAACCAAAACTAGGGTTCCAAAAACACATCTATAGATCCAAACGAGCCTGGCTCTGATACCAATTGAAGGAAAAAGTGGTTTAAAGTTAGAGTTTAAACGCGCAGCGGAAATAGGTTAAGTTATAAAACTTTTGGTATTCCAGGATCTACTACTCGTCAATTCCATAGATGCGTACAAGGGGGTGCAAGAATTATACCTTAGTGTCTTGAACCCAATTCTGAAACTTTAACTTCCAGCAACCTCCACTAGATGATCTTCACCCTTATGACTCCTGCGGATGCCTGCCGGAAAGACTAGGATTGGTGGGAACCCTAATAGAGAGGATAGGAAGGTTTTGGGAAGACTATGATAGTTTCTGCAGCTTCTGCGTATAAAAACGACGATCACTTACTACCAGAACGCAGCTGCCCTATTTATAGATTTCCAGAACTGACCTAGACTTCGATCGATCGAAGTGACTTCGATCGATCGAACCTTCGATCGATCGAACCATTCTCGATCGATCGAACCTGATGACTTCAATCGATCGAACATACTTCGATCGATCGAACCTGTCTTAACAGCTTCCTCAAGTGTCTTTCCAAGCATCCTAGCGGAGCTAAGAGTGGGACCTCCTAGGCCCTTTATTGTTGGCTCAGACCAGTTTGTTAATTACCATGACCAAACTCTTTGATCAGTAAACTAACTAACTGGTCAGTTAACGTTTATTCCACTATAAAACGATAACTGAACTCCAACGCAAAAGAACATATCCGAAGCGATAACTAGACTTGTATGGTGTACTAATGTCCCTCTACCGTCAGCATTCGTAATCATATTCAGGTAGTCGGATAACTGTTACTGTCAACCTGAATCATGATTACTTCTTGTATTCCTTGAGTCCCATTCACTACTCATGATTACCAAACATGTTGATAACTCTTATCAACAAGACTGCAGTACTCAGTAATCAACTTGGTGACATTCTCAAGGGAATGCTTACTCTGAATCAGAGGGTAGATTCTATCTTGACAATATATGTTCACAACCCTATGGACATGACATACCCAAGATACCCAGGTGTTGATCTTCTATAGACCTCACTGATTGGTAAGTCAAAGTAGCCATATCCATAGTCTGTGTTCATAATCATCTCAAGATTGAGAAAACGTACCTTATACAAGTTATGAGTTCCTATTGACTGTTGACAGCCTTAAGCGTCAATAGGAAAGCTCAGGTCCATCAATGCACTATAAGCACTAGCATATCAATTAAGAGCTACACTCTAGTGATTGAGATTAATCACTCCATCCAATGGTAGTTAATTATGCTACAGTGTAGACCTGATGAGGTATCCAGTCTCATCATCCACTGTGACATACTCTAAGTATCAAAGAATAGTAATTCGTATCTCACTTGTGTGTATCTCATACACACACGAATTGCTTACTATGATACTTAAGGACAAAACAATCATCTCATGAAAGAAACATACATAATGAAATGTAAATCTGATATCCATATATTATAATGCTAATGTCTCATACATAAAGTAATGGTTTGAGGGCACAAACCCAACAGAAGACCTGTACATGGGACGAATGGTGGATGATGCACTCATGGCACAATGGGAAAATGATGATATGTGGGAGCCATGGGAAGATCATGACCTCCAGGATGTCGTCCCAGACCGCCACAATGCCGTCTTTGTTTTCGTGGATGATTTCCTTGTTCCTGAGTTGGTCCCATACCGCTATGTGCACCTGAGCTTCCTGCTATTCAGGCTCCAATGCCCCTTACCAGCCAGTTTGCATCCCACGCCTCTATATTGACTTTATGGTCCACCCCACCCGTTTTATCTCGTCTAAGAAGCACCTGAAGGGTGCTTGGGCTATTCAGAGGGTTATGGCTGATGCCGGTTTCCCCATGCTTGCTGGAGATGATGTTCGCCCTTCTCCCCGCCGTTTCAGCGAGGCGGCGGCTCGCCGCTCCGACGCCCAGAAGAGGAAGCGAAAGGGGAAAGGGACAGCGAAGGTGAGGGGGAAGAAGAAGAGGCGTGGTGGGACGGACACGGAGGCGGGAGCTTCAGGGACACCCACCGAGGTGGAGGAGCTTGATTCCGATGATGATGACGATGATCCGGTTGCGGCGGTTCGGCAGTTTGAGCTGCGACAGCGGTCGCAGACTCAGGCCCAGGGAGAGTCTTCTTCTTCTGTGCCTCTCCCGACAGTTCACGAGCTACTATTGGAGGAGAGAGAGGCCAGGATTAGACTTGAGGGCCGGATGGACCATCTGCAGACCTTGCTGGAGTCCATATTGATTCAGATTGGGGTTGATCAGGCTGTTCACTCTACTCAACATCCATCGATGGCCCCGTCTGCTCCGCCTGCTGCCGATCCATCATATGTTGCTACTCCTACTCCTACAGGTCCATCCACTTCTTTTGCTGCAGCCGATCCACCACTTGCTGATCCATCTGCTGCTGCCCCTTCTACTACCTCGTTGCCGCCTGCTCTCATTGATATCCCTTCTGATGTAGCTGATGATGCACCGTCCGGTGTTGATTAGTTTTCGATGGGGAGGTGGTGTTTATGTATTTTTGGTTAGTTATTGTACTGATTTTGGTTGGTTGGTTGGATATGATGGTGGTTTTGGTTGGATTATTTGGTTGGTTGGTTCTGTATGGACATTATTTCTCACTGCTTGTATTTTATTCAGTTCATATTACAGTGGTTTAGCTTGCTTGGATCATGCTTTTTATCGTGTTACTTTTATCTATTGATCCTGTTTGTTTTTGGAGATTGTGTTCTGTTTTTTCTATGCTAGGTTGCTATGCTTGCTATCATCAATTTGCTCCATACAGGTGATACCCATCTATTTTATTTGTTGAAAATCAACTTCTGGGGACTTTGTTGTTTTCAGTTGGGGGTAGGAGATAATAGATAGGTGATCGGGAGAGAACTAATCCTAATTATATGTCTTTAACGAGCATTTGTTAGTACATTTTATCCTGTTTTTGTATATTTTTACTTCGTTTTCTAGTTTCTGACAGGTTTTGGAAGAAATCAACTAAACCAGGATAAACAGGGTGAAAAAGCATCAAGAAAGAAGCTGAAAAAGCCAAGTCGCGCGAGCGACCCGCGCCCGCGAAATCCGAGAATCGCTCGCGCGATCCGCTCGCGCGAGATCCCCAGAATCGCTCGCGCGATCCGCGCGCGCGAAGGTCCAATTGTCGCGCTCGCGCGACCCGATCGCGCGATATGTGGAAAAATCAATGTTGCGTATTTCAGTGTACTGAAGACTCCTGTGCAAACGAAACTGCAAAATGACGTCCAGATTGTAAATTACATCAGTTTCAGTCCGTTTCGAGTTGTAAAGGCTTCCAAAACTTGTTGTAAATCTATATATACCCTAGTTTATTATAATTAAGGGTTGGCAATTATTATACACACATTCTACAACCATACTTCCAGCCATTGAAGGGAGGGAAGCAAGGAGAAGAAGAAGAAGACCAAGGGTTTCCATGGCCTCCTCCATCAACTACTTGCCATCTATCACTTCCATGGACGGCTAGATCATAGATCTAGGGTTTCAATGAAGCCCTAGATGAGTAATAGGGTTTTATTTATGCTTTTATTTTAGTTTTATTATGTATGGATGACAGTCACATGTTTAGAGGATTTTTATAAATAAATCGTACTACTATTGATTAAATCATTGCTTTCAGAATTTATTCTTGTCTTAGATCTATTTTGACTGTGATGTGCTCAACGATCTATTCTTGCTGTGCTTGTTTAGATTGTTTACATGTGATGGTGCTTTATTGATTCGTGCTATCAAGTATCCGAATAGTCCATGCCTAGGTTAGACGGATTAGATCACAACCCTAGTTTAGTGTGAGATAATTCGTGCTACCCGAAGATGGATTATGTTGGTGCTTGAACCATGATTATCTTCTTGTCGAAGGAATTGGGCTTGTAGCTACAATTCCCCATATTCATCCAATGTAATAAGCTAAAGTAATTCATAAATATTCCTATTATGAAGCTAGTGGTGGATTTGCAATCCTAGGTTCCATTAAATATTATTTAAAACAACTTTAATTGCTTTCATAGTTTAGATTTACTTTTATTGTTCTTAGATTAATTAAATCCAATTCAAATCCGTTTTTCTTAATTAATTAGACTTAGGTTTTAAAATTAAGAGCTGTAGTAATCAATCTCTGTGGGTTCGACCTTTACTTCCACACTACAAATCTTTAGAAAAGTAAAGTATACTTTTTATATCTTGATTCTGACAAGATCAATAGGTATACACCCGTAATAGATAGGTTTTGCACTTGGATATGTTTTAAATTTAATGAGAGCACAGTCTGTTAAAATTTTGAAAATTTTGAAAATTTTTATTATTGAGTCGTATTGATAGAATAACTCTGAATAATCTCTCCTGCTTGTTAATTAGACAAGGACACATTTGTAGTATTCTCATCTTTTCATGGATTAAATCCACGCGTTTTTTCTGTATTACTGAAATGAATTGCATTTGTGAAGCTATTATGTACCCAACACTTTTGCACACTAATTGGCAGCTATGTAGAAAACCTGAAAATTGAGTTAATGTGAATATTGTGCGAAAAGAACAAGTAGTGGAAGCTAATAACCCTTTGTGAGCTATTGAGCCAATCGTCATTTCTGAGGGGATTCTCATATATTGTCGAATGGTCTTTCTTGCATATACTTGGTGAATTCGTTGTTAAGTCTCAGTTTTCTTTAAAAGTTTTGACTGTTTGTTAGAGGAGAACGTTCAGGATTTACCAATTACACTCAATGAACACTTAAGTGCTAAAAATTGAAAGTTGAGAAAATGATTCAAGCCATCGTTTACCCATTCTATTACCTGATATAATTTTCACTTACATTCATTGAATTGTTTCATCCCTGATCCCACACCAATTAAATATTTCCAATGTAATCACAAGAATCCATACCCGTGATCTATACCTTGACCTCATTGAGCCGTTTGATATATCTGTTGAGAATGAGTCATCAAAGTATGTGAAATGGAAGGAAGTAGTTGTGGGACGTTCAGGTTTAAAAAAAAAAATGATGAATGAAGGAGAAGAGAAAAAGAGCATATGAAATGAATGGGAGATTGGGTGGAGAAAAGAATAAAGAATAAAAAGAGAAGTTGAAATTCCATCACATACTAAAAAGCACACTCTTCTCTACAACACTCCCACCTACTAAATAAAAGCCGCAATTCAAAGTCTTGAAGATTCTCAACAATTGATTTGAACATGGAAGTGTGAGTTGAGTTATCCACGGTATTTCGCTCCTCTAGTAAGTAGTGTTCCATTCCTGAGACTATACACTCTTAAATGTCCATTTTTCATAGAGTCAAGTATGAAAGCATTAGCACTTAGAATATCATCCTTATCAAAGCTTTCATACGATGTGCAATCATTGTAAAGCAAGTTTCTGAGAGACGTTCTTTTTTAGTGTGACCAATGTGAGAATTGAGCTAAAACTGCAAGTTTCCCAAAGTACAATAGTCTAGATAACTCTTCATAGGGTTGGACGCATAGTTGTTAAATTCACACACACGCGGGTGCATGATGGTGATACATTTGTTATATTTTACTTGGTGATATAGGGGAGCATGTGGGTCTCTTTCATGGGTTGATAGAGGATAGTATATTATTGCGGAGCTTAATTAACAATTGAATGGAAGGGGGAATTCTATAAGTTATTCTAAATCTTTTTGAGCTTAAAATTGGAGAATTTTGTGGGTATATTCACTGCAAACCCTCACGAGACAACACTCGTCCACTAGGGGGAACCTAGGGGTTTAACGGCTTGTTGCATTTGCTAAATGCAACCGCGATTCCTGCGAAAGTGAGTTAGGATCTTTCTTTCTATCTTAGTTTAGGTTGTTTTTAGTTTTCCTTTGTTTTCTTAGTTGTGGTAGTATTAGTTTAGGAGTTGGTAGTTTATTTTATTTTCGCTTTATCGCTAGGGACGAGCAATAAGCTAGTTGGGGGTTGTGCAAAGCGGAGGTATTTGTAAAATACAACCGCGCTAAAAGGAAGAATTGTATTAGTTTTTATCATAACCTCCCGTTTTATCTGCAATTTGCATTACAAGGCTAATTTTTATACAATATGATTAATCTATGATAAGTTGTATTGTTTTAGCTGTTGTTGTGCAGATCACTGCTGTGTGGACTAAATAGATGAACATCAGGATAAATGGAATGCTGGAATGAAAACAAGAAAAGTCAAAGTTGAAATTTGATGTTCGATCGATCTAACATAGTTCGATCGATCGAGCGTTCGATCGCTTGAAGAGTGTTAAAGCGCTTGAGGCTTACGGGTTCGATCGATCGAGAGAAGTTCGATCGATCGAACGGGGTATTTCCAGTAACATTCGTGTGCGCAACAGATGCGGGTTTTTAACCCTAGTTCTTTGGTTTTCTTATATATATGTGTATTGTATACGTCCAGGGGGACGCCCACTTTACATTTTTACAGTTTTAGAGAGAGAGATAGAGAGTTTGCTTGTGTTTTGTAGGTTTTCATTGAGTTTTTGCATTGTGAACCGGATTTCACTAAGTTAATACTAGTACTCTTCGTTCCAGGTTATTTATATATTGCTCATTTACATTCTGCACTTTGTAGTCGTAGTTTAATCGTTCATCTCGTGGTATTGTATGCTAGATATTCTCGAATCCATAGTTTTTATAGTTTTCATGAAAAACTCGCAACCAAACAAGGTTTTAATGTTTTCTTACGTTAAATATCAATCTGTGACACTCCAGACGATGTCTGAGTAGTCCCAGGTTGGGAGAACACGATGAAACAGTGATCTCCAGCTTCTGCCATGCAGCAGAATAATCGCTGTGTTCGATCGATCGAAGTTAGTTCGATCGATCGAACCAGGGACAGTCAATCGATCGAAGTTAGTTCGATCGATCGAACCAGGGACAGTCAAGCGATCGAAGTCAGTTCGATCGATTGAGGGATGAAGGTCTTCGATCGATCGAAAGCGCGTCGATCGATCGAACTCCCTGATTCTTGAGGATGTTCCCTGCAGTATTCCAGGACCTCTTGTTTTAAGATTTATTATCATTCTGTCCCAAAAATGCTTAGTTTGTCAAAACAGCTTTTAAAACTAAGGCCCTAAGGCATTTTCTTTCAATACATTTTGCAAACCATCTTCAATGCGAACACCATTGAGGATGCGAGTCTTAACTATTGGATTAAACCGCTTTTACGTATTTTAATTTAATTGTGATGATATGGTCCCGGTCATGAAAGGGCCGTGGATTCTCCATCTTTAGAGGAATACGGAAAACTGTGGGTGATGTACTCCGTTGTGCTTCAAGACAAATGCATGGTAGATGGTTAGATTACTGCGGATTCGTGTAATCCCAACACTTTCTTCTTAAAGTTAAACATCCTAATTTAGAGTACTGTTTTAATTAGCTAGTTAGATCGTTAATTTAATCTTAATTATTTTCATTAGTAATCTTAGCTGTGGAACTTTGTGTTCTGCACCATCGTTCAATCTTATTCATTTTATCTTGTTTTCTTTGAGGATAGTCTAATTTAATAGGTCAACACCTTCCCTGTGGGATCCACCTGGTCTTACCAGTTACTACTTGCACGTCTACCTACACTTGGGTATTGCACAAGAGCGCACAAGATTTTTCACGTGTCAACGAGCAATGGACAGAATGATGGTATAACTACATATGTGAAATGATTGAGTTTGTTCTTTCTAAGAGAATATGTTAATCATCGGTCTTCGAGTAACAAGACGATAAGGGTTGGTTTACGATGTTTAATATATGAACAAGTTATGATTATCATTATAATAAGGTTTTAACGCGTGTTTTCATAAGCTTGTGTTTACTTCAAATAACTGGTACCTTGTTAGTTTATACTCACTCAGCTCTTAGTAAGCTAATAGCCTTTTATTGCCTGGATTTTCCCCGTCCAGACCATTATGTACCTCATTTTATAGGTGGCAGACAACGATAGTTCCTATCTAGGAGGAGACTACACCGAGGGTGGCCCCACTGATGATAGCTATGCCAGGGAGGACTACAATGCTGATGTTTATGCCAGCTGAAGATCTAGAGATAGTTATTAGTTTTTGATTTATGTTTGGTTGTTTTGTTATATTTGGTACTTGGGCATATGTTGCTTTCAAACCTTCTATACTTCTACTGTAGCTTTTCTGTTGTAATAACTCTGATGTTGGTAATATAACAGGTTTCCTTTATATTACTGTGGGTTGTGTTTCTGTTGTTTAGAACTATGTAGTGTGGAAGGTAGTGACATTAACCAGCCATTCCCTATGGACCCACAAAGAAAAATTTATTTTTCTCTATTTATGCTGTTCCGGGGCGTGACAGGATTTTTGGCATCAGAGCCTTAGGTTGGTGATACTTTTGTTCACTACCTATCCCATACCATCTGGTCCTAGTATGTTAAGTTTTCCTTGAGATAAGATGTGAGTTTAAGATAAGTTCGTCTGTCCAACGATGGATAGTTTCTTTGAAGGATAGCATAGATCCAGAGTTTCATCACTTTGTTACCGATGCTTATGGAGGACACGTGATCCATGGGAATATCGTGGAGCTAATTGACCCTGAGTTTTATCATGAACGAGTGTGCTAGATAGCTAGTCGACACTTAGAGGAAGACATGTAGAGAGCGCTTTATATGACTGGGAGTACTCACCCGACACAGATGCGTATGGATGCTTACCATTCTATGAGAGTTGGTAGAGATATTTGTAAGAAGATATTACAGTTGGTTCGAAGTATGCCAGAGATGGATGAGATTGAACTGAGAGCTATTTTAGCCGTTCCACCAGAGCTTGTAGCTGTACTAGCACTGGCAGCCCCACCATCACTGGTACCTAATGCACCAATCCTATAGCCTGACCCGATTGAGGATGAGGAGGATCCAGAGTCAGAGGGCGAGCATCCTGACGAGGATATTGACAGGGATGGAGAGGACGAGCCGATAGACGATGAGGACCCAGCCAAAGAGGAGCATATGGATGACGCAGACAATGATGAACCAGAGGATGATCTGGAGGAGCCAGAGGATCCAGCACCAGACCCAGAGGCCATGGAGGTAGACATAGGGGTAGAGGCCGACATAGTAGTTAAGGATGTGGTCGATTAGGAGATGGTTGTACCAGAGGCACCCGTTATGCTTCAGATACCAGCTGGACCTATTATGCATATGGCAGCCATGGCCGATATGGTAGCAGGATAGATAGCCGAGATGGTAGCCTAGCCAGTAGGTTTTGCTATAGGAGAGGCTGCGATAGTAGGAGCTCTTGATATAGCTGATGGATTCATCGCAGTGGCAGTCGAGGTCGCCAACCAGGTGATAGCAGATGCGATGGAGGACCTTGATGCAGAGATGGCAGAGGATTGGGATATTGGAGTGGTAGCAGGAGATCTTGTCGCACTAGTTTAGGACGATCCACTTAAGGAGATGGATATCGATTTGTAGGATGAGGCGCCACCAGCAGGATCAGATGCTGACAACCTTTGAGTCAGGATCTGCAGGGGGTCTATGTTTTGTTTTTGTTAGATTATAGCAGGACATGTTGTCCACTAGATTTTTGAGAGCTTGAGAGATATCCATTTGACCATAGCTATGTATAGATATTAGCAGTAGTAGTCATAGCATTGTAATAGCTAACCTTAGTGCTATTTTCTCTTTATCCCATGTGGTACACAGTTTGGCTAATGTGTACTATGTGGTACATCCTTTGATTTATATGAGTAGTACTTTTGATATTGATCGTGTGTTTGTTTTGGTGTGATGTTTTGTAGGACTGTTAATTCTTGTGTTTTCTCGCCCTATTTTGTTTTCATTTCTGCGAGAAGACTTTCAGCTAATAGTTGTGTCTCTTGTAGGCAACACTCGTTGTCATTATGGTAAGACCATTGAGAAATCATCAAGCGCGTATTGGAGCACCTATTCCAGAAGGAATGGACCCATCCAAAGTTTTTGAAGCATTCATGCAGAGAATGGAGCATGTAGGCGATACCTACAACAATGCTACCAATCAACAACTAGTCCAAATCCCAGTTGTACCGTTCCAATCGAGGCAAACAGGAGACAAGTTACTGGAAAATTTCCCAAAAAGTTCGATGGACTAATGGAACCATGGAAAGCCAAGTAATGGATAAGAGAAATGGAGTTGATCTTTGAAGCATTGGAGTGCAGTAAGCAAGAGAAGCATTGCCTTGCTACATTCTAGCTCATCTACGCCACCGCAGATTGGTGGGAGGCTGAACGAGCCACTATAGGAATAAACGCGGCAAGAGGAATGCCTTGGGAGACATTCAAGGGAAGATTTTTGGAGAAGTATTTTTCGGAAGATGAAAAGGATTAACAGGAGAAGAATTTCCTGAGCTTAGTTCAAGGAGATTGGATGGTAAGGGAATATACCACACAGTTTGAGTGACTGTCTCAATTCGCCCAGCATATGATTGACATACCACAGAAGAAGGTGAAAAGATTTCACCAAGGACTGAATCTTCATCTTCTCCATATGATGATTGGTCACCTGAACCAGAGTTTTGAAGGACTAGTCAAGAGAAGGATGCATATCCAGACGAATTGACCACAGATGAATCGCCCACAACCATCAAGGAACTTTCAGCAGAGGAATTTCCAAACACAACCACTGAGGAATACCCAAGGTTGGAGACCACAGGGGAATTTCCAAAGTAATAAGAGAACCTGGGAAGGAACCAGGAAACCTCAGCAGGGTTATAATCAACCCCAACAATATCCACAACGAGGATCACAACCTCAAGCACTGCTAATAGCCCCGCCAAGCAATAGTGGGGGATGTTTTAACTGTGGAAAGCCAGAACACATTGCCAAGTTCTACACAGTTTCGAGGGTTAACCACCGTATGGGTGCTAACTGTTGAAATTGCAACAAACCAGGGCACTTGAGCAAGGATTGCCATGAACCACGAGGACGATACTACGGGGCACTAGTTCAAGGGATTCAAGGACCTCCAGATTAGATGAGGATGAATGCTATAATCCTAGGGAAAGCAAGATTAATGCCGATGAACAGCTGTATTTGGAAGGTACGCTTGTACTCTTTCATAGTCTAGTTAAAGTTTTATTTGATACTGGAACTGCACGTTCTTTTATTGCTGTAAAGATTATGCATCAATTAGGTTTAGAACCCCAGACACTTGAGCCAGCACTGAATGCTGTGTCACCTTTGGAAGTGACTGTTAAGCTGAGTAAAGTCTGTAAGGATTGCCCATTGACTTTGGGAGATAGAAATCTTCCAGCTTACTTGGTAGTTCTATCGATGTCAGAATTTGACATTATCCTAGGGATGGATTGGTTAACTAAGTACAATGCCAACCTGGATTGCCCTACTAGGACGATTGCATTTCTGACACCAGGGTGTCCGGTGATTAGAATTCAGTGTCAGTCGACAAGTGACATGTTTCTTACGAGTGGGTTAGCTACAATCGGGAGCATGAATACGGAACTCAAGATGAATCAAATTCCTACTATACTAGACTTTCAGGATGTATTTTAGGATATTAAAGGACTTCCACCGAAAAGAGAAATAGACTTTTGTGTGTAACTAATACCTGGAGCATTGTCGATATCTAAGACTCCGTATAGGATGGCACCAATTGAGATGTTGGAATTGAAAAAGCAAGTCCAAGAACTTAAAGATTTAGGATTTGTTCATCCAAGTACATCACCTTGGGGAGCACCAGTAATATTTGTAAAGAAGAAGGAAGGGACACTTCGACTCTGTATGGACTACAGGGAGTTAAATAAAGTCACGATCAAGAATAGATATCCGCTACCTCAGATAGACGACCTATTCGACCAGTTACAAGGATCAAGGATTTTCTCTAAGATAGATCTACGTTCGGGATATCACCAGTTATTAGTTTGACCAGAGGATATATCAAAGACTGCATTTAGGACGAGGTACGGGCATTATGAGTTTCTAGTTATGCCTTTCGGGTTAACAAACGCTCCAGCAGTATTTGTGGACTTAATGAATAGAGTATTCAGGCCATATCTGGATAAATTCATTATAGTGTTCATCGACGACATACCGATCTACTCAAAGTCGGAAGAAGATCACAAGACCACTTGCAGATTGCTTTGCAGACAAATCGAGATAATAAGTTGTATGCAAAGTTCAGCAAGTGTGAATTTTAGCTACGGGAATTCAAATTCTTGGGACATGTTATAGCTCAGGACGGTATTTCAGTGGACTCATCTAAGATCGATGCAGTCTTAAGCTGGAACAGACCAACCAATGCTACAGAAGTTAGAAGTTTCCTCAGCCTAGCAGGATATTACAGAAGATTTGTGGAAGGATTCGCCAAGTTAGCAGGACCTTTGACGAATTTGATGAGGAAGGAAATAAAGTACGAATGGATAGATAAGCATGAGGCACTACAAGGAAAAAGGCTTTTATGTCACTTAAAAAGTGACATAAATAGGTATTTATGTCACTTTTTTTTCCAGTAAAAAGTGACATAAATGGAGGCGACATAAATGTTTTAAAAGTGACATAAATGTTTTCGAAAAAGTGACATAAATGTTTCATAAAACCAACACATTTGTTAATAAAAAGTGACATAAATACTTAAAAGTGACATAAATACCATTTTATTTATGTCACTTTTAGCCTAAAGTGACATAAAAGTAGAAGTGACATAAGTATCAAACAAAAAAATTACATCAAAGTCTTAAAAGTGACATCAATACCATTTTATTTATGTCACTTTTAACCTAAAGTGACATAAAAGTAAAAAAAATTGACATAAATACCAAACAAAATTATTACATCAAAGTCTTAAAAGTAACATAAATACTTAAAAGTGACATAAATACTATTTTATTTATGTCACTTTTAACCTAAAGTGACATAAAAGTAAAAAAGTGACATAAATACCAAACAATCAAAGTCTTAAAAGTGACATAAATATAATAAAAGTGACATAAATACTTAAAAAAGTGACATAAATACCATCCTGTTAAAACAATATATACCACTCTGTACATATATATTTACAATACCACCCTGTACAAAATTAAATCCAACTCAATTAATGATCTATTGCAACTACTAAATTTCATCGATTCATCTAAATACCAACCAATTAATATATTGGAATGAACAAAAAAATATACAATCGATCCGAGTCAAAAGTGCTAAACTAATAACATATACATATTACATAATATTCATCAAAAAGTACTAAGAAAACTATGAAACCAACAACAAAAAATTAGCCTAGCAAAACAAGTGGTTCACTGGTTAGCTTTCCATCAAATTGTGAAACTTTAATTTGTACCTACAAAAAAGAAAAAGTTTTCATTAATGAGTTGTATATATAAAATAATAAAAGAGCAAAACTATGTTTGGGGGTTTTGAGAGACCAAAATGTGTTTGGGGACTTGGAATGATGTAATACTCATATTTTCGCATTATTTGTCAACCGTGAATAAATCCTTCAGGCATTCCGTTAGTTCCCGCAAGTTTATTTAGGCATGCTTGAGGTGCGAGTAAGGTTTTGTGGCATTTGGTTAAGCGGTTTACCGATTCACTACTCAAAACCTCAAAAACTAGGCGTTTTCAAGCCTAAGTGATGAAAGAGTCGCTTTTTCGCATTTTTTGTGAACCGTGATTCTGTTATCCATTTTTTTAGTTCTCGCAAGTTTATTTAGGCATCTTTGAGGTGCGTGTAAGGTTTTGTGGCATTTGGTTAAGCGGTTTACTGATTCACTACTCAAAACCTCAAAAATTAGGCATTTTTAAGCCTAAGTGATGAAAGAGTCGCTTTTTTCGCATTTTTTGTGAATCGTGATTTCGTTATCCATTCTGCTAGTTCCCGCAAGTTTTTTAGGAATGTTTAAGTTGCGTGAAAGGTTTTTTGGCATTTGGTTAAGCGGTTTACCGATTCACTACTCAAATCCTCAAAAACTAGGCGTTTTCAAGCCTAAGTGATGAAAGAGTCGCTTTTTTCGCATTTTTTGTGAACTGTGAATCCGTTATGTATTCCGTTAGTTCCCTCAAGTTTATTTAGGCGTGTTTGAGGTGCATGTAAGGTTTCGTGGCATTTCGTTAAGCGGTTTACCGATTCACTACTTAAAACCTCAAAAACTAGGCGTTTTCAAGCCCAAGTGATGAAAGAGTCGCTTTTTTCTCATTTTTTTGTGAACCGTGAATCCGTTATGTATTCCGTTAGTTCCTGTATGTTTATTTAGGCATGTTTGAGGTGCGTGTAAGATTTTGTGGCATTTGGTTAAACGGTTTACCGATTCACTACTCAAAACCTCAAAAACTAGGCGTTTTCAAGCCCAAGTGATGAAAGAGTCGCTTTTTGCACATTTTTTTGTGAACCGTGAATCCGTAATGTATTCCGTTAATTCTTAAAAGTTTATTTAGGCATGTTTGAGGTGCGTGTAAGGTTTCGTGGAGTTTGGTTAAGCGGTTTACCGATTCCTTGCTCAAAACAACAAAAACTAGGCATTTTCAAGCCTAAGTGATGAAAGAGTCACTTTTTTCGCATTTTTTTGTGAACCGTGATTCTGTTATCCATTCCGTTAGTTCCCGCAAGTTTATTTAGGCATGTTTGAGGTGCGTGCAAGGTTTCATGGCGTTTGGTTAAGCGGTTTACTGACTCACTACTCAAAACCTCAAAAACTAGGCGTTTTCAAGCCGAACTGATGAAAGAGTCGCTTTTTTGGCATTTTTTGTAAACCATGATTCCATTATCCATTCCGTTAGTTCCTGCATGCGTGCATGGTTTCGTGGTGTTTGGTTAATCGGTTTACCGATTCACTACTCAAAACCTCAAAAACTAGGCGTTTTCAAGCCCAAGTGATGAAAGAGTCGCTTTTTTCACATATTTTGTGAACCGTGAATCCGTTATCCATTCCGTTAGTTCCTGAAATTTTATTTAGGCATGTTTGAGGGGCGTAAAAGGTTTCGTGGCAATTGGTTAAGCGGTTTACAGATTCACTACTCAAAACCTCAAAAACTAGGCATTTTCAACCCTAAGTGATGAAAGAATCGCTTTTTTCGCATTTTTTGTGAACCGTGAATCTGTTATGTATTCCGTTATTCTCTGCAAGTTTTTTTAGGCATGTTTGAGGTGCGTGTAAGGTTTCGTGGCGTTTGGTTAAGCGGTTTACCGATTCACTACTCAAAACCTAAAAAACTAGGCGTTTTCAAGCCTAAGTAATGAAAGAGTCGCTTTTTTTGAATTTTTTGTGAACCGTGATTCCGTTACCCATTCCGTTAGTTCCTACAAGTTTATTTAGGCATTTTTGAGGTATGTGTAAGGTTTCGTAGCATTTGGTTAAGCAGTTTACCGATTCACTACTCAAAAACTAGGCGTTTTCAAGCTTAAGTGATAAAAAAGTCACTTTTTCGCATTTTTTGTGAACCTTGAATCCGTTATGTATTCCATTAGTTCCTGCAAGTTTACTTAGGCATGTTTGAGGTGCATGTAAGGTTTCGTGGCATTTGGTTAAGCGGTTTACCGATTCACTATTCAAAACCTCAAAAACTAGGCATTTTCAAGCCTAAGTGATGAAAGAGTCACTTTTTTTGCATTTTTTTGTGAACCGTGATTCTGTTATCCATTCCGTTAGTTCCCGTAAGTTTATTTAGGCATGTTTGAGGTGCGTGCATGGTTTCTTGGTATTTGGTTAAGCGGTTTACCAATTCACTACTCAAAACCTCAAAAACTAGGCGTTTTCAAGCCCAAGTGATGAAAGAGTCGCTTTTTGCACATTTTTTTGTGAACCGTGAATCCGTTATGTATTCCGTTAATTCTTGAAAGTTTATTTAGGCAAGTTTGAGGTGTGTGTAAGATTTCGTGGAGTTTGGTTAAGCGGTTTACCGATTCACTGCTCAAAACAACAAAAACTAGGCATTTTCAAGCCTAAGTGATGAAAGAGTCACTTTTTTTGCATTTTTTTGTGAACCGTAATTCTGTTATCCATTCCGTTAGTTCCCTCAAGTTTATTTAGGCATGTTTGAGGTGCGTGCAAGGTTTCATGGTGTTTGGTTAAGCGGTTTACTGACTCACTACTCAAAACCTCAAAAACTAGGCGTTTTCAAGCCGAAGTGATGAAAGAGTCGCTTTTTTGGCATTTTTTTTAAACCATGATTCCATTATCCATTCCGTTAGTTCCTGCGTGCGTACATGGTTTCGTGGTGTTTGGTTAAGCGGTTTACCGATTCACTACTCAAAACCTCAAAAACTAGGCGTTTTCAAGCCCAAGTGATGAAAGTGTCGCTTTTTTCACATATTTTGTGAACCGTGAATCCGTTATCCATTCCGTTAGTTCCTGAAATTTTATTTAGGCATGTTTGAGGGGCGTAAATGGTTTCGTGGCATTTGGTTAAGCGGTTTACAGATTCACTACTCAAAACCTCAAAAACTAGGCATTTTCAACCCTAAGTGATGAAATAATCGCTTTTTTCGCATTTTTTGTGAACCGTGAATCTGTTATGTATTCCGTTATTCTCTGCAAGTTTTTTTAGGCATGTTTGAGGTGCGTGTAAGGTTTCGTGGCGTTTGGTTAAGCGGTTTACCGATTCATTACTCAAAACCTAAAAAACTAGGCGTTTTCAAGCCTAAGTAATGAAAGAGTCGCTTTTTTTGAATTTTTTGTGAACCGTGATTCCATTACCTATTCTGTTAGTTCCTACAAGTTTATTTAGGCATGTTTGAGGTATGTGTAAGGTTTCGTAGCATTTGGTTAAGCGGTTTACCGATTCACTACTCAAAACCTCAAAAACTAGGCGTTTTCAAGCCTAAGTGATGAAAAAGTCACTTTTTCGCATTTTTTGTGAACCTTGAATCCGTTATGTATTCCATTAGTTCCTGCAAGTTTACTTAGGCATGTTTGAGGTGCGTGTAAGGTTTCGTGGCATTTGGTTAAGCGGTTTACCGATTCACTATTCAAAACCTCAAAAACTAGGCATTTTCAAGCCTAAGTGATGAAAGAGTCACTTTTTTTGCATTTTTTTGTGAACCGTGATTCTGTTATCCATTCTGTTAGTTCCTACAAGTTTATTTAGGCATGTTTGAGGTGCGTGCATGGTTTCATGGTGTTTGGTTAAGCGGTTTACTGATTCACTACTCAGAACTTCAAAAACTAGGCGTTTTCAAGCCGAAGTGATGAAAGAGTCGCTTTTTTGGCATTTTTTGTAAACCATGATTCCGTTATCCATTCCGTTAGTTCCTGTAAGTTTATTTAGGCATGTTTGAGGTGCGTGCATGGTTTCTTGGTATTTGGTTAAGCGGTTTACCGATTCACTACTCAAAACCTCAAAAACTAGGCGTTTTCAAGCCCAAGTGATGGAAGAGTCGCTTTTTTCACATTTTTTTGTGAACCGTGAATCCGTTATGTATTCCGTTAGTTCTTGAAAATTTATTTAGGCATGTTTGAGGTGCGTGTAAGGTTTCGTGGAGTTTGGTTAAGCGGTTTACCGATTCACTACTCAAAACAACAAAAACTAGGCATTTTCAAGCCTAAGTGGTGAAAGAGTCACTTTTTTCGCATTTTTTTGTGAACTGTGATTCTGCTATCCATTCCGTTAGTTCCCGCAAGTTTATTTAGGCATGTTTGAGGTGCGTGCAAGGTTTCATGGCGTTTGGTTAAGCGGTTTACTGACTCACTACTCAGAACCTCAAAAACTAGGCATTTTCAAGCCGAAGTGATGAAAGTGTCGCTCTTTTGGCATTTTTTGTAAACCATGATTCCATTATCCATTCTGTTAGTTCCTGCGTGCGTGCATGGTTTCGTGGTGTTTGGTTAAGCGGTTTACCGATTCACTACTCAAAACCTCAAAAACTAGGCATTTTCAAGCCCAAGTGATGAAAGAGTCGCTTTTTTCACATATTTTGTGAACCGTGAATCCGTTATCCATTCCGTTAGTTCCTGAAATTTTATTTAGGCATGTTTGAGGGGCGTAAAAGGTTTCGTGGCATTTGGTTAAGCGGTTTACAGATTCACTACTCAAAACCTCAAAAACTAGGCATTTTTAACCCTAAGTGATGAAAGAATCGCTTTTTTCGCATTTTTTGTGAACCGTGAATCTGTTATGTATTCCGTTATTCTCTGCAAGTTTTTTTAGGCATGTTTGAGGTGCGTGTAAGGTTTCGTGGCGTTTGGTTAAACGGTTTACCGATTCACTACTCAAAACCTAAAAAACTAGGCGTTTTCAAGCCTAAGTAATGAAAGAGTCGCTTTTTTTGAATTTTTTGTGAACCGTGATTCCGTTACCCATTCCGTTAGTTCCTACAAGTTTATTTGGCATGTTTGAGGTATGTGTAAGGTTTCGTAGCATTTGGTTAAGCGGTTTACCGATTCACTACTCAAAACCTCAAAAACTAGGCATTTTCAAGCCTAAGTGATGAAAAAGTCACTTTTTCGCATTTTTTGTGAACCTTGAATCCGTTATGTATTCCATTAGTTCCTGCAAGTTTACTTAGGCATGTTTGAGGTGCATGTAAGGTTTCGTGGCATTTGGTTAAGCGGTTTACCGATTCACTATTCAAAACCTCAAAAACTAGGCATTTTCAAGCCTAAGTGATGAAAGAGTCACTTTTTTTGCATTTTTTTGTGAACCGTGATTCTGTTATCCATTCCGTTAGTTCCCGCAAGTTTATTTAGGCATGTTTGAGGTGCGTGCAAGGTTTCATGGCGTTTGGTTAAGCGGTTTACTGATTCACTACTCAGAACCTCAAAAACTAGGCGTTTTCAAGCCGAAGTGATGAAAGAGTCGCTTTTTTGGCATTTTTTGTAAACCATGATTCCGTTATCCATTCCGTTAGTTCCTGTAAGTTTATTTAGGCATGTTTGAGGTGCGTGCATAGTTTCTTGGTATTTGGTTAAGCGGTTTACCGATTCACTACTCAAAACCTCAAAAACTAGGCGTTTTCAAGCCCAAGTGATGAAAGAGTCGTTTTTTGCACATTTTTTTGTGAACCGTGAATTCGTTATGTATTCCGTTAATTCTTGAAAGTTTATTTAGGCATGTTTGAGGTGCGTGTAAGGTTTCGTGGAGTTTGGTTAAGCGGTTTACCGATTCACTGCTCAAAACAACAAAAACTAGGCATTTTCAAGCCTAAGTGATGAAAGAGTCACTTTTTTCGCATTTTTTTGTGAACCGTGATTCTGTTATCCATTCTGTTAGTTCCTGCAAGTTTATTTAGGCATGTTTGAGGTGCGTGCAAGGTTTCATGGTGTTTGGTTAAGCGGTTTACTGACTCACTACTCAAAACCTCAAAAACTAGGCGTTTTCAAGCCGAAGTGATGAAAGAGTCGCTTTTTTGGCATTTTTTGTAAACCATGATTCCATTATCCGTTCCGTTAGTTCCTGCGTGCGTGCATGGTTTCGTGGTGTTTGGTTAAGCGGTTTACCGATTCACTACTCAAAACCTCAAAAACTAGGCGTTTTCAAGCCCAAGTGATGAAAGTGTCGCTTTTTTCACATATTTTGTGAACCGTGAATCCGTTATCCACTCCGTTAGTTCCTGAAATTTTATTTAGGCATGTTTGATGGGCGTAAAAGGTTTCGTGGCATTTGGTTAAGCGGTTTACAGATTCACTACTCAAAACCTCAAAAACTAGGCATTTTCAACCCTACGTGATGAAAGAATCGCTTTTTTCGCATTTTTTGTGAACCGTGAATCTGTTATGTATTCCGTTATTCTCTGCAAGTTTTTTTAGGCATGTTTGAGGTGCGTGTAAGGTTTCGTGGCGTTTGGTTAAGCGGTTTACCGATTCACTACTCAAAACCTAAAAAACTAGGCGTTTTCAAGCCTAAGTAATGAAAGAGTCGCTTTTTTTGAATTTTTTGTGAACCGTGATTCCGTTACCCATTCCGTTAGTTCCTACAAGTTTATTTAGGCATGTTTGAGGTATGTGTAAGGTTTCGTAGCATTTGGTTAAGCGGTTTACCGATTCACTACTCAAAACCTCAAAAACTAGGCGTTTTCAAGCCTAAGTGATGAAAAAGTCACTTTTTCGCATTTTTTGTGAACCTTGAATCCGTTATGTATTCCATTAGTTCCTGCAAGTTTACTTAGGCATGTTTGAGGTGCATGTAAGGTTTCGTGGCATTTGGTTAAGCGGTTTACCGATTCACTATTCAAAACCTCAAAAACTAGGCATTTTCAAGCCTAAGTGATGAAAGAGTCACTTTTTTTGCATTTTTTTGTGAACCGTGATTCTGTTATCCATTCCGTTAGTTCCCGCAAGTTTATTTAGGCATGTTTGAGGTGCGTGCAAGGTTTCATGGCGTTTGGTTAAGCGGTTTACTGACTCACTACTCAGAACCTCAAAAACTAGGCGTTTTCAAGCCGAAGTGATGAAAGAGTCGCTTTTTTGGCATTTTTTGTAAACCATGATTCCGTTATCCATTCCGTTAGTTCCTGTAAGTTTATTTAGGCATGTTTGAGGTGCGTGCATAGTTTCTTGGTATTTGGTTAAGCGGTTTACCGATTCACTACTCAAAACCTCAAAAACTAGGCGTTTTCAAGCCCAAGTGATGAAAGAGTCGTTTTTTGCACATTTTTTTGTGAACCGTGAATTCGTTATGTATTCCGTTAATTCTTGAAAGTTTATTTAGGCATGTTTGAGGTGCGTGTAAGGTTTCGTGGAGTTTGGTTAAGCGGTTTACCGATTCACTGCTCAAAACAACAAAAACTAGGCATTTTCAAGCCTAAGTGATGAAAGAGTCACTTTTTTCGCATTTTTTTGTGAACCGTGATTCTGTTATCCATTCCGTTAGTTCCTGCAAGTTTATTTAGGCATTTTTGAGGTGCGTGCAAGGTTTCATGGTGTTTGGTTAAGCGGTTTACTGACTCACTACTCAAAACCTCAAAAACTAGGCGTTTTCAAGCCGAAGTGATGAAAGAGTCGCTTTTTTGGCATTTTTTGTAAACCATGATTCCATTATCCATTCCGTTAGTTCCTGCGTGCGTGCATGGTTTCGTGGTGTTTGGTTAAGCGGTTTACCGATTCACTACTCAAAACCTCAAAAACTAGGCGTTTTCAAGCCCAAGTGATGAAAGAGTCGCTTTTTTCACATATTTTGTGAACCGTGAATCCGTTATCCACTCCGTTAGTTCCTGAAATTTTATTTAGGCATGTTTGAGGGGCGTAAAAGGTTTCGTGGAATTTGGTTAAGCGGTTTACAGATTCACTACTCAAAACCTCAAAAACTAGGCATTTTCAACCCTACGTGATGAAAGAATCGCTTTTTTCGCATTTTTTGTGAACCGTGAATCTGTTATGTATTCCGTTATTCTCTGCAAGTTTTTTTAGGCATGTTTGAGGTGCGTGTAAGGTTTCGTGGCGTTTGGTTAAGCGGTTTACCGATTCACTACTCAAAACCTAAAAAAACTAGGCGTTTTCAAGCCTAAGTAATGAAAGAGTCGCTTTTTTTGAATTTTTTGTGAACCGTGATTCCGTTACCCATTCCGTTAGTTCCTACAAGTTTATTTAGGCATGTTTGAGGTATGTGTAAGGTTTCGTAGCATTTGGTTAAGCGGTTTACCGATTCACTACTCAAAACCTCAAAAACTAGGCGTTTTCAAGCCTAAGTGATGAAAAAGTCACTTTTTCGCATTTTTTGTGAACTTTGAATCTGTTATGTATTCCATTAGTTCCTGCAAGTTTACTTAGGCATGTTTGAGGTGCGTGTAAGGTTTCGTGGCATTTGGTTAAGCGGTTTACCGATTAACTATTCAAAACCTCAAAAACTAGGCATTTTCAAGCCTAAGTGATGAAATAGTCAATTTTTTTGCATTTTTTTGTGAACCGTGATTCTGTTATCCATTCTGTTAGTTCCCGCAAGTTTATTTAGGCATGTTTGAGGTGCGTGCAAGGTTTCATGGCGTTTGGTTAAGCGGTTTACTGACTCACTACTCAAAACCTCAAAAACTAGCCATTTTCAAGCCGAAGTGATGAAAGAGTCGCTTTTTTGGCATTTTTTGTAAACCATGATTCCATTATCCATTCCGTTAGTTCCTGCGTGCGTGCATGGTTTCGTGGTGTTTGGTTAAGCGGTTTACCGATTCACTACTCAAAACCTCAAAAACTAGGCGTTTTCAAGCCCAAGTGATGAAAGAGTCGCTTTTTTCACATATTTTGTGAACCGTGAATCCGTTATCCATTCTGTTAGTTCCTGAAATTTTATTTAGGCATGTTTGAGGGGCGTAAAAGGTTTCGTGGCATTTGGTTAAGCGGTTTACAGATTCACTACTCAAAACCTCAAAAACTAGGCATTTTCAACCCTAAGTGTTGAAAGAATCGCTTTTTTCGCATTTTTTGTGAACCGTGAATCTGTTATGTATTCCGTTATTCTCTGCAAGTTTTTATAGGCATGTTTGAGGTGCGTGTAAGGTTTCGTGGCGTTTGGTTAAGCGGTTTACCAATTCACTACTCAAAACCTAAAAAACTAGGCGTTTTCAAGCCTAAGTAATGAAAGAGTCGCTTTTTTTGAATTTTTTGTGAACCGTGATTCCGTTACCCATTCCGTTAGTTCCTACAAGTTTATTTAGGCTTGTTTGAGGTATGTGTAAGGTTTCGTAGCATTTGGTTAAGCGGTTTACCGATTCACTACTCAAAACCTCAAAAACTAGGCATTTTCAAGCCTAAGTGATGAAAAAGTCACTTTTTCGCATTTTTTGTGAACCTTGAATCCGTTATGTATTCCATTTGTTCCTGCAAGTTTACTTAGGCATGTTTGAGGTGCGTGTAAGTTTTTGTGGCATTTGGTTAAGCGGTTTACCGATTCACTATTCAAAACCTCAAAAACTAGGCATTTTCAAGCCTAAGTGATGAAAGAGTCACTTTTTTCGCATTTTTTTGTGAACCGTGATTCTGTTATCCATTCCGTTAGTTCCCGCAAGTTTATTTAGGCATGTTTGAGGTGCGTGCAAGGTTTCATGGCGTTTGGTTAAGCGGTTTACTGACTCACTACTCAGAACCTCAAAAACTAGGCGTTTTCAAGCCGAAGTGATGAAAGAGTCGCTTTTTTGGCATTTTTTGTAAACCATGATTCCGTTATCCATTCCTTTAGTTCCTGTAAGTTTATTTAGGCATGTTTGAGGTGCGTGCATGGTTTCTTGGTATTTGGTTAAGCGGTTTACCGATTCACTACTCAAAACCTCAAAAACTAGGCGTTTTCAAGCCCAAGTGATGAAAGAGTCGCTTTTTTCACATATTTTGTGAACCGTGAATCTGTTATCCATTCCGTTAGTTCTTGAAATTTTATTTAGGCATGTTTGAGGGGCGTAAAAGGTTTCGTGGCGTTTGGTTAAGCGGTTTACAGATTCACTACTCAAAACCTCAAAAACTAGGCATTTTCAAGCCTAAGTGATGAAAGAATCACTTTTTCGCATTTTTTTGTGAACCGTGAATCTGGTATGTATTCCATTATTCTCTGCAAGTTTGTTTAGGCATGTTTGAGGTGCGTGTAAGGTTTCGTGGCATTTGGTTAAGCGGTTTACCGATTCACTACTCAAAACCTCAAAAACTAGGCGTTTTCAAGCCTAAGTAATGAAAGAGTCGCTTTTTTCAATTTTTTTGTGAACCGTGATTCCGTTACCCATTCCGTTAGTTTCTACAAGTTTATTTAGGCATGTTTGAGGTATGTGTAAGGTTTCATAGCATTTGGTTAAGCGGTTTACCGATTCACTACTCAAAACCTCAAAAACTAGGCGTTTTCAAGCCCAAGTGATGAAAGAGTCGCTTTTTTCACATTTTTTTGTGAACCGTGAATCCGTTATGTATTCCGTTTGTTCCTGCAAGTTAATTTAGGCATGTTTGAGGTGCGTGTAAGGTTTTTTGGTATTTGGTAAAGCGGTTTACCGATTCACTACTCAAATTTTTTGTGAACCGTGATTCCGTTACCCATTCCGTTAGTTTCTACAAGTTTATTTAGGCATGTTTGAGGTATGTGTAAGGTTTCATAGCATTTGGTTAAGCGGTTTGCCGATTCACTACTCAAAACCTCAAAAACTAGGCGTTTTCAAGCCTAAGTGATGAAAGAGTCACTTTTTTCACATTTTTTGTGAACCTTGAATCCGTTATGTATTCCATTAGTTCCTGCAAGTTTACATAGGCATGTTTGAGGTGCGTGTAAGGTTTCGTGGCATTTTGTTAAGCGGTTTACCGATTCACTATTCAAAACCTCAAAAACTAGGCGTTTTCAAGCCCAAGTGATGAAAGAGTCGCTTTTTTCGCATTTTTTTGTGAACCGTGATTCTATTATCCATTCCGTTAGTTCCCACAAGTTTATTTAGGCATGTTTGAGGTGCGTGCAAGGTTTCATGGCGTTTGGTTAAGCGGTTTACTAACTCACTACTCAAAACCTCAAAAACTAGGCGTTTTCAAGCCGAAGTGATGAAAGAGTCGCTTTTTTGGCATTTTTTGTAAACCATGATTCCGTTATCCATTCCGTTAGTTCCTGCAAGTTTATTTAGGCATGTTTGAGGTGCGTGCATGGTTTTCGTGGTGTTTGGTTAAGCGGTTTACCGATTCACTACTCAAAACCTCAAAAACTAGGCGTTTTCAAGCCCAAGTGATGAAAGAGTCGCTTTTTTCACATTTTTTTGTGAACCGTGAATCCGTTATGTATTCCGTTTGTTCCTGCAAGTTAATTTAGGCATGTTTGAGGTGCGTGTAAGGTTTTTTGGTATTTGGTAAAGCGGTTTACCGATTCACTACTCAAATTTTTTGTGAACCGTGATTCCGTTACCCATTCCGTTAGTTTCTACAAGTTTATTTAGGCATGTTTGAGGTATGTGTAAGGTTTCATAGCATTTGGTTAAGCGGTTTACCGATTCACTACTCAAAACCTCAAAAACTAGGCGTTTTCAAGCCCAAGTGATGAAAGAGTCGCTTTTTTCACATTTTTTTGTGAACCGTGAATCCGTTATGTATTCCGTTTGTTCCTGCAAGTTAATTTAGGCATGTTTGAGGTGCGTGTAAGGTTTTTTGGTATTTGGTAAAGCGGTTTACCGATTCACTACTCAAATTTTTTGTGAACCGTGATTCCGTTACCCATTCTGTTAGTTTCTACAAGTTTATTTAGGCATGTTTGAGGTATGTGTAAGGTTTCATAGCATTTGGTTAAGCGGTTTACCGATTCACTACTCAAAACCTCAAAAACTAGGCGTTTTCAAGCCCAAGTGATGAAAGAGTCGCTTTTTTCACATTTTTTGTGAACCGTGAATCCGTTATGTATTCCGTTTGTTCCTGCAAGTTAATTTAGGCATGTTTGAGGTGCGTGTAAGGTTTTTTGGTATTTGGTAAAGCGGTTTACCGATTCACTACTCAAATTTTTTGTGAACCGTGATTCCGTTACCCATTCCGTTAGTTTCTACAAGTTTATTTAGGCATGTTTGAGGTATGTGTAAGGTTTCATAGCATTTGGTTAAGCGGTTTGCCGATTCACTACTCAAAACCTCAAAAACTAGGCGTTTTCAAGCCTAAGTGATGAAAGAGTCACTTTTTTCACATTTTTTGTGAACCTTGAATCCGTTATGTATTCCATTAGTTCCTGCAAGTTTACATAGGCTTGTTTGAGGTGCGTGTAAGGTTTCGTGGCATTTGGTTAAGCGGTTTACCGATTCACTATTCAAAACCTCAAAAACTAGGCGTTTTCAAGCCCAAGTGATGAAAGAGTCGCTTTTTTCGCATTTTTTTGTGAACCGTGATTCTATTATCCATTCCGTTAGTTCCCGCAAGTTTATTTAGGCATCTTTGAGATGCGTGCAAGGTTTCATGGCGTTTGGTTAAGCGGTTACTAACTCACTACTCAAAACCTCAAAAACTAGGCATTTTCAAGCCGAAGTGATGAAAGAGTCGCTTTTTTGGCATTTTTTGTAAACCATGATTCCGTTATCCATTCCGTTAGTTCCTGCAAGTTTATTTAGGCATGTTTGAGGTGCGTGCTTGGTTTTCGTGGTGTTTGGTTAAGCGGTTTACCGATTCACTACTCAAAACCTCATAAACTAGGCGTTTTCAAGCCCAAGTGATGAAAGAGTCGCTTTTTTCACATTTTTTTGTGAACCGTGAATCCGTTATGTATTCCGTTTGTTCCTGCAAGTTAATTTAGGCATGTTTGAGGTGCGTGTAAGGTTTTTTGGTATTTGGTAAAGCGGTTTACCGATTCACTACTCAAATTTTTTGTGAACCGTGATTCCGTTACCCATTCCGTTAGTTTCTACAAGTTTATTTAGGCATGTTTGAGGTATGTGTAAGGTTTCATAGCATTTGGTTAAGCGGTTTGCCGATTCACTACTCAAAACCTCAAAAACTAGGCGTTTTCAAGCCTAAGTGATGAAAGAGTCACTTTTTTCACATTTTTTGTGAACCTTGAATCCGTTATGTATTCCATTAGTTCCTGCAAGTTTACATAGGCATGTTTGAGGTGCGTGTAAGGTTTCGTGGCATTTGGTTAAGCGATTTACCGATTCACTATTCAAAACCTCAAAAACTAGGCGTTTTCAAGCCCAAGTGATGAAAGAGTCGCTTTTTTCACATTTTTTAGTGAACCGTGAATCCGTTATGTATTCCGTTTGTTCCTGCAAGTTAATTTAGGCATTTTTGAGGTGCGTGTAAGGTTTTTTGGTATTTGGTTAAGCGGTTTACCGATTCACTACTCAAAACATTAAAAACTAGGCATTTTCAAGCCTATGTGATGAAAGAGTCGCTTTTTTCACATTTTTTTGTGAACCGTGATTCCGTTATCCATTCTGTTAGTTCCTGCAAGTTTTTTGAGGCAGATTTGAGGTACGTGTAAGGTTTCGTGGCATTTGTTTAAGCGGTTTACCGATTCACTACTCAAAACCTCAAAAACTAGGCATTTTCAAGCCGAAGTGATGAAAGAGTAGCTTTTTTTGCATTTTTTGTGAACCGTGATTTTGGTATCCATTCCGTTATTTCCCACAAGTTAATTTAGGCATGTTTGAAATGCGTTCAAGGTTTCGTGGCATTTGGTTAAGCGGTTTACCGATTCACTACTCAAAATCTCAAAAACTAGGCGTTTTCAAGCCCAAGTGATGAAAGAGTCGCTTTTTTTCGCATTTTTTGTGAACCGTGAATCCGTTATCCATTCCGTTAGTTCTTGAAATTTTATTTAGGCATGTTTTAGGTGCGTGTAAGGTTTCATGGCATTTGGTTAAGCGGTTTACAGATTCACAACTCAAAACCTCAAAAACTAGGCATTTTCTAGCCTAAGTGATGAAAGAATCACTTTTTTCGCATTTTTTTTGAACCGTGATTCTGTTAGTCTCTGCAAGTTTATTTAGGCATGTTTGAGATGCGTGTAAGGTTTCGTGGCATTTGGTTAACTGGTTTACCGATTCACTACTCAAAACCTCAAAAAACTAGGCGTTTTCAAGCCCAAGTGATGAAAGAGTCGCTTTTTTTGAATTTTTTGTGAACCGTGATTCCGTTACCCATTCCGTTAGTTCCTACAAGTTTATTTAGGCATGTTTGAGGTATGTGTAAGGTTTCGTAGCATTTGGTTAAGCGGTTTACCGATTCACTACTCAAAACCTCAAAAACTAGGCGTTTTCAAGCCTAAGTGATGAAAAAGTAACTTTTTCGCATTTTTTGTGAACTTTGAATCTGTTATGTATTCCATTAGTTCCTGCAAGTTTACTTAGGCATGTTTGAGGTGCGTGTAAGGTTTCGTGGCATTTGGTTGAGCGGTTTACCGATTCACTATTCAAAACCTCAAAAACTAGGCATTTTCAAGCCTAAGTGATGAAATAGTCAATTTTTTTTCATTTTTTTGTGAACCGTGATTCTGTTATCCATTCCGTTAGTTCCCGCAAGTTTATTTAGGCATGTTTGAGGTGCGTGCAAGGTTTCATGGCGTTTGGTTAAGCGGTTTACTGACTCACTACTCAAAACCTCAAAAACTAGGCATTTTCAAGCCGAAGTGATGAAAGAGTCGCTTTTTTGGCATTTTTTGTAAACCATGATTCCATTATCCATTCCGTTAGTTCCTACGTGCGTGCATGGTTTCGTGGTGTTTGGTTAAGCGGTTTACCGATTCACTACTCAAAACCTCAAAAACTAGGCGTTTTCAAGCCCAAGTGATGAAAGAGTCGCTTTTTTCACATATTTTGTGAACCGTGAATCCGTTATCCATTCTGTTAGTTCCTGAAATTTTATTTAGGCATGTTTGAGGGGCGTAAAAGGTTTCGTGGCATTTGGTTAAGCGGTTTACAGATTCACTACTCAAAACCTCAAAAACTAGGCATTTTCAACCCTAAGTGATGAAAGAATCGCTTTTTTTGCATTTTTTGTGAACCGTGAATCTGTTATGTATTCCGTTATTCTCTGCAAGTTTTTATAGGCATGTTTGAGATGCGTGTAAGGTTTCGTGGCGTTTGGTTAAGCGGTTTACCAATTCACTACTCAAAACCTAAAAAACTAGGCGTTTTCAAGCCTAAGTAATGAAAGAGTCGCTTTTTTTGAATTTTTTGTGAACCGCGATTCCGCTACCCATTCCGTTAGTTCCTACAAGTTTATTTAGGCATGTTTGAGGTATGTGTAAGGTTTCGTAGCATTTGGTTAAGCGGTTTACCGATTCACTACTCAAAACCTCAAAAACTAGGCGTTTTCAAGCCTAAGTGATGAAAAAGTCACTTTTTCGCATTTTTTGTGAACCTTGAATCCGTTATGTATTCCATTTGTTCCTACAAGTTTACTTAGGCATGTTTGAGGTGCGTGTAAGTTTTTGTGGCATTTGGTTAAGCGGTTTACCGATTCACTATTCAAAACCTCAAAAACTAGGCATTTTCAAGCCTAAGTGATGAAAGAGTCACTTTTTTCGCATTTTTTTGTGAACCGTGATTCTGTTATCCATTCCGTTAGTTCCTGCAAGTTTATTTAGGCATGTTTGAGGTGCGTGCAAGGTTTCATGGCGTTTGGTTAAGCGGTTTACTGACTCACTACTCAGAACCTCAAAAACTAGGCGTTTTCAAGCCGAAGTGATGAAAGAGTCGCTTTTTTGGCATTTTTTGTAAACCATGATTCCGTTATCCATTCCTTTAGTTCCTGTAAGTTTATTTAGGCATGTTTGAGGTGCGTGCATGGTTTCTTGGTATTTGGTTAAGCGGTTTACCGATTCACTACTCAAAACCTCAAAAACTAGGCGTTTTCAAGCCCAAGTGATGAAAGAGTCGCTTTTTTCACATATTTTGTGAACCGTGAATCTGTTATCCATTCCGTTAGTTCTTGAAATTTTATTTAGGCATGTTTGAGGGGCGTAAAAGGTTTCGTGGCGTTTGGTTAAGCGGTTTACAGATTCACTACTCAAAACCTCAAAAACTAGGCATTTTCAAGCCTAAGTGATGAAAGAATCACTTTTTCGCATTTTTTGTGAACCGTGAATCTGGTATGTATTCCATTATTCTCTGCAAGTTTGTTTAGGCATGTTTGAGGTGCGTGTAAGGTTTCGTGGCATTTGGTTAAGCGGTTTACCGATTCACTACTCAAAACCTCAAAAACTAGGCGTTTTCAAGCCTAAGTAATGAAAGAGTCACTTTTTTCAAATTTTTTGTGAACCGTGATTCCGTTACCCATTCCGTTAGTTTCTACAAGTTTATTTAGGCATGTTTGAGGTATGTGTAAGGTTTCATAGCATTTGGTTAAGCGGTTTACCGATTCACTACTCAAAACCTCAAAAACTAGGCGTTTTCAAGCCCAAGTGATGAAAGAGTCGCTTTTTTCACATTTTTTTGTGAACCGTGAATCCGTTATGTATTCCGTTTGTTCCTGCAAGTTAATTTAGGCATGTTTGAGGTGCGTGTAAGGTTTTTTGGTATTTGGTAAAGCGGTTTACCAATTCACTACTCAAAATTTTTTTGTGAACCGTGATTCCGTTACCCAATCCGTTAGTTTCTACAAGTTTATTTAGGCATGTTTGAGGTATGTGTAAGGTTTCATAGCATTTGGTTAAGCGGTTTGCCGATTCACTACTCAAAAACCTCAAAAACTAGGCGTTTTCAAGCCTAAGTGATGAAAGAGTCACTTTTTTCACATTTTTTGTGAACCTTGAATCCGTTATGTATTCCATTAGTTCCTGCAAGTTTACATAGGCATGTTTGAGGTGCGTGTAAGGTTCCGTGGCATTTGGTTAAGCGATTTACCGATTCACTATTCAAAACCTCAAAAACTAGGCATTTTCAAGCCCAAGTGATGAAAGAGTCGCTTTTTTCACATTTTTTAGTGAACCGTGAATCCGTTATGTATTCCGTTTGTTCCTGCAAGTTAATTTAGGCATTTTTGAGGTGCGTGTAAGGTTTTTTGGTATTTGGTTAAGCGGTTTACCGATTCACTACTCAAAACATTAAAAACTAGGCATTTTCAAGCCTAAGTGATGAAAGAGTCGCTTTTTTCACATTTTTTTGTGAACCGTGATTCCGTTATCCATTCTGTTAGTTCCTGCAAGTTTTTTGAGGCAGATTTGAGGTACGTGTAAGGTTTCGTGGCATTTGTTTAAGCGGTTTACCGATTCACTACTCAAAACCTCAAAAACTAGGCATTTTCAAGCCGAAGTGATGAAAGAGTAGCTTTTTTTGCATTTTTTGTGAACCGTGATTTTGGTATCCATTCCGTTATTTCCCACAAGTTAATTTAGGCATGTTTGAAATGCGTTCAAGGTTTCGTGGCATTTGGTTAAGCGGTTTACCGATTCACTACTCAAAATCTCAAAAACTAGGCGTTTTCAAGCCCAAGTGATGAAAGAGTCGCTTTTTTCGCATTTTTTTGAACTGTGAATCCGTTATCCATTCCGTTAGTTCTTGAAATTTTATTTAGGCATGTTTTAGGTGCGTGTAAGGTTTCATGGCATTTGGTTAAGCGGTTTACAGATTCACTACTCAAAACCTCAAAAACTAGGCATTTTCAACCCTACGTGATGAAAGAATCGCTTTTTTCGCATTTTTTGTGAACCGTGAATCTGTTATGTATTCCGTTATTCTCTGCAAGTTTTTTTAGGCATGTTTGAGGTGCGTGTAAGGTTTCGTGGCGTTTGGTTAAGCGGTTTACCGATTCACTACTCAAAACCTAAAAAAACTAGGCGTTTTCAAGCCTAAGTAATGAAAGAGTCGCTTTTTTTGAATTTTTTGTGAACCGTGATTCCGTTACCCATTCCGTTAGTTCCTACAAGTTTATTTAGGCATGTTTGAGGTAAGTGTAAGGTTTCGTAGCATTTGGTTAAGCGGTTTACCGATTCACTACTCAAAACCTCAAAAACTAGGCGTTTTCAAGCCTAAGTGATGAAAAAGTAACTTTTTCGCATTTTTTGTGAACTTTGAATCTGTTATGTATTCCATTAGTTCCTGCAAGTTTACTTAGGCATCTTTGAGGTGCGTGTAAGGTTTCGTGGCATTTGGTTAAGCGGTTTACCGATTCACTATTCAAAACCTCAAAAACTAGGCATTTTCAAGCCTAAGTGATGAAATAGTCAATTTTTTTGCATTTTTTTGTGAACCGTGATTCTGTTATCCATTCCGTTAGTTCCCGCAAGTTTATTTAGGCATGTTTGAGGTGCGTGCAAGGTTTCATGGCATTTGGTTAAGCGGTTTACTGACTCACTACTCAAAACCTCAAAAACTAGGCATTTTCAAGCCGAAGTGATGAAAGAGTCGCTTTTTTGGCATTTTTTGTAAACCATGATTCCATTATCCATTCCGTTAGTTCCTGCGTGCGTGCATGGTTTCGTGGTGTTTGGTTAAGCGGTTTACCGATTCACTACTCAAAACCTCAAAAACTAGGCGTTTTCAAGCCCAAGTGATGAAAGAGTCGCTTTTTTCACATATTTTGTGAACCGTGAATCCGTTATCCATTCTGTTAGTTCCTGAAATTTTATTTAGGCATGTTTGAGGGGCGTAAAAGGTTTCGTGGCATTTGGTTAAGCGGTTTACAGATTCACTACTCAAAACCTCAAAAACTAGGCATTTTCAACCCTAAGTGAAGAAAGAATCGCTTTTTTTGCATTTTTTGTGAACCGTGAATCTGTTATGTATTCCGTTATTCTCTGCAAGTTTTTTATAGGCATGTTTGAGGTGCGTGTAAGGTTTCGTTGCGTTTGGTTAAGCGGTTTACCAATTCACTACTCAAAACCTAAAAAACTAGGCGTTTTCAAGCCTAAGTAATGAAAGAGTCGCTTTTTTTGAATTTTTTGTGAACCGCGATTCCGTTACCCATTCCGTTAGTTCCTACAAGTTTATTTAGGCATGTTTGAGGTATGTGTAAGGTTTCGTAGCATTTGGTTAAGCGGTTTACCGATTCACTACTCAAAACCTCAAAAACTAGGCGTTTTCAAGCCTAAGTGATGAAAAAGTCACTTTTTCGCATTTTTTGTGAACCTTGAATCCGTTATGTATTCCATTTGTTCCTGCAAGTTTACTTAGGCATGTTTGAGGTGCGTGTAAGTTTTTGTGGCATTTGGTTAAGCGGTTTACCGATTCACTATTCAAAACCTCAAAAACTATGCATTTTCAAGCCTAAGTGATGAAAGAGTCACTTTTTTCGCATTTTTTTGTGAACCGTGATTCTGTTATCCATTCCGTTAGTTCCCGCAAGTTTATTTAGGCATGTTTGAGGTGCGTGCAAGGTTTCATGGCGTTTGGTTAAGCGGTTTACTGACTCACTACTCAGAACCTCAAAAACTAGGCGTTTTCAAGCCGAAGTGATGAAAGAGTCGCTTTTTTGGCATTTTTTGTAAACCATGATTCCCTTATCCATTCCTTTAGTTCCTGTAAGTTTATTTAGGCATGTTTGAGGTGCGTGCATGGTTTCTTGGTATTTGGTTAAGCGGTTTACCGATTCACTACTCAAAACCTCAAAAACTAGGCGTTTTCAAGCCCAAGTGATGAAAGAGTCGCTTTTTTCACATATTTTGTGAACCGTGAATCTGTCATCCATTCCGTTAGTTCTTGAAATTTTATTTAGGCATGTTTGAGGGGCGTAAAAGGTTTCGTGGCGTTTGGTTAAGCGGTTTACAGATTCACTACTCAAAACCTCAAAAAACTAGGCATTTTCAAGCCTAAGTGATGAAAGAATCACTTTTTCGCATTTTTTGTGAACCGTGAATCTGGTATGTATTCCATTATTCTCTGCAAGTTTGTTTAGGCATGTTTGAGGTGCGTGTAAGGTTTCGTGGCATTTGGTTAAGCGGTTTACCGATTCACTACTCAAAACCTCAAAAACTAGGCGTTTTCAAGCCTAAGTAATGAAAGAGTCGCTTTTTTCAAATTTTTTGTGAACCGTGATTCCGTTACCCATTCCGTTAGTTTCTACAAGTTTATTTAGGCATGTTTGAGGTATGTGTAAGGTTTCATAGCATTTGGTTAAGCGGTTTACCGATTCACTACTCAAAACCTCAAAAACTAGGCGTTTTCAAGCCCAAGTGATGAAAGAGTCGCTTTTTTCACATTTTTTTGTGAACCGTGAATCTGTTATGTATTCCGTTTGTTCCTGCAAGTTAATTTAGGCATGTTTGAGGTGCGTGTAAGGTTTTTTGGTATTTGGTAAAGCGGTTTACCGATTCACTACTCAAATTTTTTGTGAACCGTGATTCCGTTACCCATTCCGTTAGTTTCTACAAGTTTATTTAGGCATGTTTGAGGTATGTGTAAGGTTTCATAGCATTTGGTTAAGCGGTTTGCCGATTCACTACTCAAAACCTCAAAAACTAGGCGTTTTCAAGCCTAAGTGATGAAAGAGTCACTTTTTTCACATTTTTTGTGAACCTTGAATCCGTTATGTATTCCATTAGTTCCTGCAAGTTTACATAGGCATGTTTGAGGTGCGTGTAAGGTTTCGTGGCATTTGGTTAAGCGATTTACCGATTCACTATTCAAAACCTCAAAAACTAGGCGTTTTCAAGCCCAAGTGATGAAAGAGTCGCTTTTTTTCACATTTTTTAGTGAACCGTGAATCCGTTATGTATTCCGTTTGTTCCTGCAAGTTAATTTAGGCATTTTTGAGGTGCGTGTAAGGTTTTTTGGTATTTGGTTAAGCGGTTTACCGATTCACTACTCAAAACATTAAAAACTAGGCATTTTCAAGCCTAAGTGATGAAAGAGTTGCTTTTTTCACATTTTTTTTGTGAACCGTGATTCCGTTATCCATTCTGTTAGTTCCTGCAAGTTTTTTGAGGCAGATTTGAGGTACGTGTAAGGTTTCGTGGCATTTGTTTAAGCGGTTTACCGATTCACTACTCAAAACCTCAAAAACTAGGCATTTTCAAGCCGAAGTGATGAAAGAGTAGCTTTTTTTGCATTTTTTGTGAACCGTGATTTTGGTATCCATTCCGTTATTTCCCACAAGTTAATTTAGGCATGTTTGAAATGCGTTCAAGGTTTCATGGCATTTGGTTAAGCGGTTTACCGATTCACTACTCAAAATCTCAAAAACTAGGCATTTTCAAGCCTAAGTGATGAAAGAATCACTTTTCTTCGCATTTTTTGTGAACCGTGAATCTGGTATGTATTCCATTATTCTCTGCAAGTTTGTTTAGGCATGTTTGAGGTGCGTGTAAGGTTTCGTGGCATTTGGTTAAGCGGTTTACCGATTCACTACTCAAAACCTCAAAAACTAGGCGTTTTCAAGCCTAAGTAATGAAAGAGTCGCTTTTTTTCAAATTTTTTGTGAACCGTGATTCCGTTACCCATTCCGTTAGTTTCTACAAGTTTATTTAGGCATGTTTGAGGTATGTGTAAGGTTTCATAGCATTTGGTTAAGCGGTTTACCGATTCACTACTCAAAACCTCAAAAACTAGGCGTTTTCAAGCCCAAGTGATGAAAGAGTCGCTTTTTTCACATTTTTTTGTGAACCGTGAATCTGTTATGTATTCCGTTTGTTCCTGCAAGTTAATTTAGGCATGTTTGAGGTGCGTGTAAGGTTTTTTGGTATTTGGTAAAGCGGTTTACCGATTCACTACTCAAATTTTTTGTGAACCGTGATTCCGTTACCCATTCCGTTAGTTTCTACAAGTTTATTTAGGCATGTTTGAGGTATGTGTAAGGTTTCATAGCATTTGGTTAAGCGGTTTGCCGATTCACTACTCAAAACCTCAAAAACTAGGCGTTTTCAAGCCTAAGTGATGAAAGAGTCACTTTTTTCACATTTTTTGTGAACCTTGAATCCGTTATGTATTCCATTAGTTCCTGCAAGTTTACATAGGCATGTTTGAGGTGCGTGTAAGGTTCCGTGGCATTTGGTTAAGCGATTTACCGATTCACTATTCAAAACCTCAAAAACTAGGCGTTTTCAAGCCCAAGTGATGAAAGAGTCGCTTTTTTCACATTTTTTAGTGAACCGTGAATCCGTTATGTATTCCGTTTGTTCCTGCAAGTTAATTTAGGCATTTTTGAGGTGCGTGTAAGGTTTTTTGGTATTTGGTTAAGCGGTTTACCGATTCACTACTCAAAACATTAAAAACTAGGCATTTTCAAGCCTAAGTGATGAAAGAGTCGCTTTTTTCACATTTTTTTGTGAACCGTGATTCCGTTATCCATTCTGTTAGTTCCTGCAAGTTTTTTGAGGCAGATTTGAGGTACGTGTAAGGTTTCGTGGCATTTGTTTAAGCGGTTTACCGATTCACTACTCAAAACCTCAAAAACTAGGCATTTTCAAGCCGAAGTGATGAAAGAGTAGCTTTTTTTGCATTTTTTGTGAACCGTGATTTTGGTATCCATTCCGTTATTTCCCACAAGTTAATTTAGGCATGTTTGAAATGCGTTCAAGGTTTCGTGGCATTTGGTTAAGCGGTTTACCGATTCACTACTCAAAATCTCAAAAACTAGGCGTTTTCAAGCCCAAGTGATGAAAGAGTCGCTTTTTTTCGCATTTTTTGTGAACCGTGAATCCGTTATCCATTCCGTTAGTTCTTGAAATTTTATTTAGGCATGTTTTAGGTGCGTGTAAGGTTTCATGGCATTTGGTTAAGCGGTTTACAGATTCACTACTCAAAACCTCAAAAACTAGGCATTTTCAACCCTACGTGATGAAAGAATCGCTTTTTTCGCATTTTTTGTGAACCGTGAATCTGTTATGTATTCCGTTATTCTCTGCAAGTTTTTTTAGGCATGTTTGAGGTGCGTGTAAGGTTTCGTGGCGTTTGGTTAAGCGGTTTACCGATTCACTACTCAAACCCTAAAAAAACTAGGCGTTTTCAAGCCTAAGTAATGAAAGAGTCGCTTTTTTTGAATTTTTTGTGAACCGTGATTCCGTTACCCATTCCGTTAGTTCCTACAAGTTTATTTAGGCATGTTTGAGGTATGTGTAAGGTTTCGTAGCATTTGGTTAAGCGGTTTACCGATTCACTACTCAAAACCTCAAAAACTAGGCGTTTTCAAGCCTAAGTGATGAAAAAGTAACTTTTTTGCATTTTTTGTGAACTTTGAATCTGTTATGTATTCCATTAGTTCCTGCAAGTTTACTTAGGCATGTTTGAGGTGCGTGTAAGGTTTCGTGGCATTTGGTTAAGCGGTTTACCGATTCACTATTCAAAACCTCAAAAACTAGGC